>JAPDOI010001052.1:0-230299 GCA_029168955.1 Aplectana chamaeleonis | reverse complement strand
AAATCGACAAATTTTGTCCAAAAATGGCCGGCAAACGGCAATCGGCAATCGACAAACGGCAAAATAAAAAAATCTCGTACAAAAACGATGCAAATGTTCTAAAAGTAGCAGTAAAAATACTTCTTTCTCATGCACAAATCGTATTTCGATAGCCAGATAAGAAATGGTTTCTGAATAGTGTATGGCCGACTGTCCTTGAACCTCGGCATTTTGTTCTAGTTCAATAACACCACGAGGTTTTTCAATAATACCACAAGAAATTTAACCTCTTACTTTGGTACAATACCTGATATAAAAAGCAGCACCGAAATGGGCATTCTATTGAACACTGGTAATGGGAATGTTGTGGTGAAAGGATAGTAATTTTTCGCGGTTCTCTAATATCAACCCTTTTCGGAATATGTAGTAGTCATGCAATTGCTTCGTGTTTCAAATTTATCGCACGAAATTCAGAGTATCGCGCAATCCAATTTAAGGGGATGAGCATTCGAAAGTAGTTTAAAAAAAAGGAAGAGGTCAGTGTGTCCCTACTTGACTTGATTATTTTTTAACGAGCGTGGCAGCCCTTCTCTTGCGGAAATCGCCGCTGCGACTCCGCGATAAAGCCATACCGGCTCCGCGAAAGGTACCAGAGCGGCTCCGCGAAAGTGCCGCTGCGGCACCGCGATGGGTGGCTGCGCCTTTACAAAAATAGGACCAACTGAGAGTAACTCATATAAAATTAATCGTGAGCCATACTACAACTGGGCGGGGCCTACGAACAGAAATGTGCACCTACGGTTGTTAGGTCCTTTATCTGATTAGGAAACTTTCTCAGAGTTCGCGGCGTACTCGTTTCGTGCCTCACGGTGTGTTTACTGTTTAACCGGAATTTAGATCAAAGATAATCACGTGAAAAATACAACTAAAACGCACGTTTCCGAACAGCCTTGGAAACGTTGCTGAGAAACGGCTAAATATTCGGCATCTCTCCCCCTGCGACCTTTTAAATTTCTTCTGAACTGCGCGCTAATAACTCAAATACATTGAATGGGGTAGTTTTTCAAGCTTTCCACCAATACGACTCCTAAAAAACCGCGGTTTGCTCAAACCACCTCCTTCCCAAACTGTACGCCACCCCTTATTCCGAACACCGTCGACTCCGTCAATCCAGTTTATAGTCAGGCAGCGAATTTAACCGAAACGAATGTTCCCCACAACGTGTACATCCTCCCCCACCCTTTTAACTCAGAACTCCAACTTTCAACTTGGTAGCATGTTTTTCAGCGTAATTGTGGGCATAATAGGAGATGGCAAAGTGCATAACCCCACAAACTGCCAGTGAAGTCCAACGTCCTCCACACGACGCTTTGAAAAATGTCTGGAAGAAATTGAGCTCTGAACCCTTTATGCCCTCTCCTGAAAACGTTTAGGGTGGTATTTCTTGTCCCGATGAACCCTACATTTTTTGATCAAGCCTCAGCAAGGAGTGTGGTGAATTCGGTACTCTTCGAGACAAGAGGACCCACACGAGCATGACACTACAATAATAGCAATTGCTTTGACATGACCGCACGGTAGATAATATCAACTGGCTTGAAGTTTTGAAGTACGTATAGCCTGTCTCCCTACTTTCGAGCCGGTCGCTGCAAGGTTTATGGGATTTACCATTCGCGTCCTAATCGCGGCGTTTGTTATCTTTTGCGCACTTTTTTGCCGAATTTTGTCGAAAAGTGAGAGGAAAAACGGCAAACGACAATCGACAAAAATCGTCCAAAAACGGCCGGCAAACGGCAACCGGCAAACGGCACTGCTGCACACACCAGCGTATGCCACTTAAGCGCGGCGCAGCATCGCTTCTCTGTCCCTTGCTATGTCAATCTTCCTGTTCAAGTCAGAGCAAAAGCTCCAAGTGTACTACCAAACCTGCTTTTTTCTTCTGTGTTCGACAACTCTAAAATGTGTCTACGTTATGACACTATATGGGATATATCGAGGAGGCTGACACACCCAGATTACTTGCACGTTAGTGGATATTAGTTGTGGCCAAGTGCCAAACAGGTTTGGTATAATACAAATCTGGATATATTGAGGCCAGATCACTTGTCACCTCGTATTGCAGGGTCTGACGAATAAATCGAGGCTCTTGCTCAAGAGCAACAGAAGTCGCTCTAGCGGTGAAAGTTTCTCAGGCACAGGAGGTGTTCCAGTAATCGATTTAATGAGGCCATGTCAAATTTTTATTTTGTTGTAACGCACCAAGAAAGTATTGGATTTCAAGCCTCAAACCACGGTGATGAAAATGAATCTGGAACGCCTTCTGATTTGAGTTTTTGCTTCACTGAGAGGATTACTTGAGCTTTTACGCGGAAGCTTACGTGCAGGTGACACTGAATTTACCCAGGGGAATCGCTTGTTGTGCGCCTACATGGGTATCTCTCCCTCTAAAGGCGGTATCTCAAGGACGCTGATTCTCCAGAACTGAGCTCACCGACCACCTTACGCCAAATAGGGGAAAGCATGGAAAACGGGATTAATGTTGTTATGATAAAAACTTACAGATCAATTTCCAGTGTTCAGTCGGCTCAAAGAGTAGCTGCCCCCGTTAGCGAGCGAAAGGTGCGTGCGCCAGTTGCTCATTTTCTCTAGGCTGAAAGCGAACATCTCAAGTTTATAATGAGCGGAAGCTATTCAATCTGGTGACCAATCAATTGAGTCCAGACTCTATGGAGCGAACAACGTCAACAGTGTGATTAAGGCATGGTCTTGAGGAGTAAAATCGAATTCATACTTTTTCACGCTCAGATGTTAACCACGGCTCTTTTAACCATTTCAACGTCAACAACAGTCGACTTTCATGTCTATCTCTCCTTTCATTTGATATTAATCTCAAGAATTGTCCTTTCGGTACTCTTTTGATCAGGCGAGGCTCACACGATGTTGTTTTTAGAGACTTTTGTGGGTGATTTTTGCATGAATTTGCATGTTGCTCGCTGCTTCCACAAGTTTATAAGGATGAAAGTTAAGTCTGCTGCTGCATGGAAAAACCATATTTACCACCAGAGTGGGTCGTCTAATCTAAAAAAGTACCATCTTTTCCGCTTTCTGTTCTGATTCGGCCAGGTTTTTTCGGGTTTCTACAGATTGTTTTACAGGTGAAGAAGTGCATAGTGTTCGGCTTGATGGTATCTCCACGTCAGAACCGAGCAAGGTAACATAATTTGTATATTAAAACTGGATAAACTGGTATCTGAACTATTCAAAAACTATTTTCAGATGGGAGCCTAGCAGACGTGTCAAGAGAAGGGATCTAAGTGGCCGTGAGTATGGACGTAAGTTTGCATTGTTCTGCTCTTTATATGCCTCTGAGGTTTTTTGTAGCAATATTGGTTTTCCTTCATAATGTTGCATTTTCAGAGATCATCGACGAAAAGTTGCGGCTGCGGCGAGAAGAACGGCTCCACATTGCTCGACTGCGAGCCCGCCAGCACGAAGATCCAGATGTGCAACCCGAGATTGCGGAAGCGGACGAGCCGATGGATCCCGAGTTGGAAGCGGTCGAGCCGGTGGCGGGTGCGCCAAACTTTTACAAACTTCATTACTTCGTTTTAAATTGTTTGTTTCGTTTTTTCATACTGGATTAGTCAAACATCGCACGCAAAAAAAAAGTTTTTTGCCGGCATCCCATTCAATCCACCGACGCTCACCGGTGGGTCATGAAATACGGTGTCTCAAAAATTGCGCAGTCCTTGATAAACCCAATTCTATAAATTGTTTTAACCGTGATCTGCAGGTTCCATTTTGCTTAAGGGGGAGGAAAATTTCATTCACTCCTGAATTTCGTTCACGCAGGTGATCGAATTCCCTTGAAAAAAAAAATCAGTGATCGTTTCGAATTCACGCTACATCTCATATGACTCTCAGGAAAGGGCGATAATGTGACGCTAAAGCGAAAATTTTCACGACTCCCGTCCATTGTGAGTAAACGTTCCGGGCGCTATGTGGGATGGGGGGCATTGTGTTTCGCACTTGGCCACGCCCATTTTCCGTGCCAGAATGACTCATCTGATTTTGGCAGGGAAAGGAAACTCCGGGTAGATCCGCAAATTTAGTGCGGCACCGTGAAATGGGCCTGGCCTAGTGCGCCGCGCCACAGTGCCCCTTCCCATCCCACATAGCACCACGTTCCGATTTACGTTGCAATGATTTGCTTTGCATTTGGTTTATTTCGCTACACGGTAGGCCCCGTGCCTCAATGGTGAAGGCGCGTAGCAATTCAATGTTAGATTTTACTCATGCTTGGTAAGGCCGGAATCATACTTCCGGCGACGAGCGACGCGATGCATTGTTTACCATTAATGTCGACCGAAAATCGATAATCTTGATCTGCAACACTATCGCTGTCGGGCGTCTCGGGAGGTTTGATCCTGGCCTAAGGGTAAACGATGCATTGACCTGGAGCGCCAGAGCAGCTTTCTCGACCGGGAATTCGTCAGCAGGTTATTTGGGGCACTGAACCGCGATTATGGAGTTTCTTTTAGTTTCAGAAGAAGATGAAAATAGGATGCGCCAAGGCATAATGACAATTAACTATGATAAACCACAAATAAGTGCCTAGAACTTCGTTTAGAAGAAACAGAAACGTTAAAGTCAAATTCGAATTTTCCGTCCAAAAATTGCATGTGGTGTTTGGAATGTACCACTTTCTGCTAACGTGGCCTTCACGTAATGAAACTGAGTCGCAGCTCCTCAAAAGAGCCCGAAGTTGCAAACTTCGTCCATTGAAAACCCCAAAGCGCACTCGCCACGCCCACCGGGACGTGAAGCAAATGAATGCTCGAGATCGTGAGATGAGCGATGATACATATCGTACACACGTATGTCATTCTCTCAGCTTCTCTTTACTCAGGCTCAGCCGCTGCATAGATCGCCATTGCAAAAAGATGCAAGTTTTACAAGCCTTGACAACTCGATCGGTTATTCATTAGCTGCAATCTTTGACTTTAGGATTGATCCTGTAACACAGTGAGGCTTGTATGATTTCTATATACCATTGAATCCTTCACATGGGGCCAACAGGTAGTAAGCGGAAAATACTATCGTGCATTTTCATCCAGAATATTAGTTCTCATACATATGAAGGTAGCTTCACCCTATTTTCGTTTGTTAATTTCATTCATGTAACCATCTGGCTGAGACGATCACCTCTTACGGCCACGTAAGCAAGGATTTTGTATTCAAATGAAATTTTCTGTGTATTGAGTTCTAGTTAAATGCCACTTTTTGAATACTGCATCATGGGTTCCCTATCGCTGCGTCTGTGTCGCATTCATATTGCACTGTTTACTAAATTTCACTTACGATTCTAAGCAATGTTACAGGATGTATTCCACACCGAAAGGTAAGCAAGTTGTGAGTCATTGGAGGAGGTATACTCCATACGCAGCGACAAACACAAGGCAGACTCATAGATTGGTCAACCCTGCTCCTGTCGCCAGGAATGTTACTACTCCCTTGTCTAGCAGAAACCAGGCAGCCAAATGTGTCCCTATCGATGCCCGTGCAGCCGATGATGTACCATTCGTGGAAAGAGAAGAGGAAATTCCGGAGGGTTCGTAGTTTCTTCAATTAAAAGAATCGACCTTGAGTGTATGAGCGTTACAGGCCGCGTGGGTGTCCCAAGACGGGAGTTTCAATTCAACAGGCCTCCACCTCAACCACCCGTGCCGAAAACTCCAACATCTCTAGCTGTTTGTTGGGAAAGAGGCGTGGTAGACGTAGGAGCTGCTTCGCGGTTTATAGTAAACAGGAAGGAACGAGGAACGTTCAACGAGACATGCTACAAGGTTTGGGTTAATATTCCGTAATAATGGATGTATTTGGAAATTATCATTTATAGGAGTTCGTCACTACTGTGGGTTCGGCACACATCAACAAATTGGATTGTAGTGGAGTGGAAGAATCTAATGTCTTGGTTGCTCTACAGTTGCAGGTAAGCATTTAGGAATCCTACGTTTTGAACTCTAGCATATCATCCCAAGCCTGTAAATATGCTTCACAGGCTGACATCGCGACATCGAAATATGCCTTCTTAGAGCGTAAGTCGCTCGCTTCCCAGACTGCCCTTCAGCCACAACCTTGCGCAGGGCTGGCAATTTCGAGCTGCACGAAGGAATGGGCGATAGAGGTTTGCCCTCCGTTCGTTGAGGTCAGGGTTCGATGGCTCCATCTCGTCTCAATATGTTACTTGCTTTATCAATATCGTTCAGGTTAATCTCATTGATCTGTTCACGAGATGCACATTGAGAAAATCGGACCACATTTTCATGCAATGCGTCGCTTTGTACAGATTCATACTCCAGAGAGTGAGCTTTTTTCCCTTCTTCCCTTAAGCCTGAAATCACCCTCCTAACTGCCCTGCTGCTTTAGATCACGTCGCCACCTCCAGCCATCCAAAGGTTCGCGGTTCGTCTTAATGGGAAAAATGCCCGTAATAAGGACTTGAAGAATCTCCCGGACCAAGTGGAAAATTCGCTGATAGGTAGCCATCATTGCATTCAACTACACTTTAGTTCAAATGCAAATTACGCTTTCCTTTTAGAATTTGGCTTAGACCTCATGGGACTGGGTCGAGACGAGCTGAGAAAAGGCGCTGTGATATCGAGGAAGAACTCGAGGTAGATCTTTCTTTGTTACACGACAAAGCATTGCAATTCATCATTTTTGCAGATTCTTCCAATCCCTTGGAGCCAATGATGCTGAACGGTCCGATAGATTCGAGGAGATGGTAGACCATCGTTTCAACTGGGCAGGAGAGCTTCAAAAAGCTTTACAACGCGCACTGTGAGTGAAATATTTCTAGTAGAGTGTAACAGAAATTGGAACCGCCCATTGCTTTTTTTTCTTTTAAGGAAGGACGTGCGGGGATACAAGTTCGATGAGACTACGTACGCCTGGGTGCCGAACGCAGTAAGTTAATAGCTCTCTACTGAAGCCAATAATTAAATAGTTGTATTGTATGAAATGAATAAATCTTTATTTTAGCGCCACGGAAAGCGGACCCGTGCACGCTCGACGCATGAAGAAATGGACGATGAAGATGCCTGTGCGGACGATGGAGATGACTGTGTGGACTATGGAGATGTATGCGAGGACGCAACCTACGCCCACCAGTTGGTTGCAGCATACTCAAGCGATGAAGAGAACTGAGTATGGTCCATTTCTGGACCTGGAGAATCTGTAATCTGCTGAGGTGTGAGCATTGCTCAGACCGAACCGCTTTCGAAAAACGTTCTATTTTTTCCAATCACACACGTTTAGGAAACTTGTAGAAAAAGACCAGAATCAGTTCTTGGCACCGGCTTGAGTTGTCTGATGCGATTGCTATCCACATTTTTTTGCGGAAATGTTTTGAAGTGTTTTCTGTCTAGCTATTTTTGTTGGTATTGAACTCGGTTAGTTTCCTATTTTTTATTGGCATTGAACTTTGTTAGTTTGCGGCGGTTATCTTTACCTGCGGGTTGTCAGTTAACCAAAGTTCCATTCTCATCTCATTTTGTGCCTCCAAAATGCGTGTTTTTTTATTTCTGGGTCATTACCGATCTCGAATACATCCTACAGTTGTGTGAGGGTAGATTGAGTGCAATATTATTAGATAACATTGTAAAACATCCACTCATTTGCTCATATATTTTAATGGTCAAAGACAAACGTATTTTGTTTAGTCAGTAAACTTCGCTCTGAATAACTATCTTGGTAAGTTATATTCTTAGTACCGATTATGGTTTTTTGTTCTGAAGAACTATCGATAGCGTTTTTATCAATTCTCACTTAACTGCAATACTCCTATTCTCAATTGAAGTGCATTAATAAATCTCAAAAAACATTCCAAGAGCAAACCTAATAAAAGCAGTATTCTACTTGTTTAGGTATTAATAAACGACGAGAGAATGAAGAATAATCATGGATGAATGCATATAGGGCAAATTTAGAGTATGGGAGCAGGGTGTGTGGAAAATTCTGTTTTCTGATTTCTGTTTTTCTGAAAAATCTCCAAAAAACAGAAAAAATCAGAAAAAAACAACAAAAACCGGATCTGTGGAACAGCGCAGCTATTTATTTGTGTATCAATGGTGCGATTGCTGTTAAAGGCAGTGCTTGCACGAATTTTCGAACGAACAAACGAACGGTACCCGAAAAATCTTTTCTGTAATTTTTCGAGAATTCCGTCGTGTACAACTATATTATGTATGTGATGAGCTTGATTTTTTTCAGAATTTTTCAAAAGTCTATCATCTGTATTATTTTCTATTTCCTAAGTGTGACGCTTGGACGCGAAACCATTCGATCAATGGTAACTTACGTGTGTGGTTTTGCAGCCGTATAGCGGCTCGCTACCAATTCGATGTTCATTCTCAACGTCTCTCTTTACTCAGGTTGGCTCCCGCACATATCAGCTTCAAAAAACGGGAGTTACAAGGCCTCGTGACAACTGCAGAAATTTTCCCCTTGCTGAATTTCGAAGGGCCATAAGTCCGTTTCCAGGGGGTCGTGTACTATTTCCAGAATGGTACTATCATTGGATCATGGAACCCTTTTCAGACAGGCAGAAAAACAGAAAAACGACTTGCTTATCTTGAACACTACCCAAGAAGACGGAGTTTCGTCACCAAAACCTATGTTTGATATCTTACTGATGATGTAGGCACGGACTAGTCACAAAAGTTGAAAGAAAAAAAAGTTTCGGGAAAAAACGCTTAAAAACAAGCTATTGCTGGGTCTCAGGGAATTTCCAGAAAATTGCTTGTGTTGTCGTCTTTTATTCTGCATTTAAAGTAGTTGTTGGACACCGACAGACTACCATTTTTTTAGCGGCGAAATAGAAGGCGGAAAATAGGCATTTATAAAAAACCTGTTAGTTGGGAGTTTGCGTACACCCACCATTTAGCCGTTCTGACTTGTTTCTCTGCGTTTTATGCAACTTCTCCCTTATTTTCACTTTTGTGATGACCAGGCTTGCATTCTTATAAAGACAATTCAACAATCGTTTTTACTGCGAACCCTGCTAACGCACTCGTTGGGTAGTACTTTGGCACAATAGGGGTAGGATCCCATGGCAGAGCACGCATTCAACCTCCCCTTGTCAGCAGCTGCTGCAGTTAGTTGTTCGCAGCAGCTGCTGCTGACAGCGAGGGGTTGAACCCGTTGTCTGTCCCAGGATGCAATCCTTATTGTGCTGACGTGCTACCATACGGGTGAGTGCTCTGAGAGTTTTGGCCGAGCAATAGCCGATAAATAGCTACAAAATGCCTAATTTTCGCGTAATAGCCGAGAACAAGGTCGTGTTCGGAATATAGCTGGTTGCCGCGAAGTAGACGTCAAAAAATGGTCGTCGAGAAACAGCCGCGAGAGAATGCTCTTAAAGGGGAGTGTAAGACGCAGTGTTGAGGCAGATTTGGATGTCAACACCGCCGTCGATTCAACTTCCCATGTTTTCTCGGTTATTCTTCTATCATTTCGCGGTCAACATGGTCGCAGCCACTAGCGACCAAGAAATAATCAAGGAATACTCGAAAAACAGCTTGACAGGATCAGTTGTTGAGCCTGGTTGGCTTTTTCTCCTTTTCCTGCAACGCAAGGTTGCTGGGTCACATTCACCGTTGGTACTGTTGGTAGATTGCCTAACAAATGAACCACACACGTCACTGACGGCGAAGATGGTCCAACAATCCTGCGTTGGAGGAAAAGAGCAAATACAGGGGGCGTGAAAAGACAGGGCGGGGCCAATTTCTGACTCATGTAGCGGCATTGTGGGTCGTTTTTGACACTTCAAAAATGCGTAGGCATTATGTGGTAAGCCATACGGTTCGATTCACATTGTTATCCCAACCACGTTTACGAGCGTGTATGCTGCGTTTAATGATGTTGTATCCGTCATTGACGCGTCATTGTTACTATCAATGCCTTATAGGTCATCTGTGCAGTTCCATAGATATTATATTACTAGTATGGCAAAGGTATTTAGAATTACATCATCTCTTCTTCACTTGAAAAAGTTAAAATGCAATGAGTATTTGTACTGAAAGTTTTCTGTTTTCTGATTTCTGTTTTCTGGCCGTTTTGGCCTTTCTGTTTTCTGATTTCTGTTTTCTGACAAACTCGATTTCCGACGGTGAGCGCACTCGTCGCACCCAGACGCGCGGTGGGAGCCACTCGGCGGGTGTTCGGGGCGCGTCTCAGCACCCCGAATGCCTGGTGCGCTCTTCGGCCGTTGCAGCCATCCGCGCCCTATATACATGCGGAATCGTCGTGATATTGATTTTCGGAGTTCTAAAACATTTTCGTTCAAGCACGTAAGGCTACATTCCTTCTTTGGTTTCTGTTTCTGAAGAAATTCTCTTCTACTCAGCAGAAACCAGTAAACACTACCCAAGAAAGACTTTTCCAAGTGCTGAGAAGAATGTAGAACTTAATGAATTCATTAAATTCATATCATTTACCATAATGATTTCGATGTATGCTGTTTCATTTATTTCCAGACTTCAGCCACACTAAAATCGCCATTGAAACTCTTTCTTGATATTTGTCTGGACAAGTTCACACTAAAGATAGGCTGTACAACTATATATATATATATATATATATATATATATATATATATATATATATATAGTATAGTATATATATATATATATATATATATATATATATATATATATATATATATATATATATATATATATATATATATATATATATATATATATATATATATATATATATATATATATATATATATATATATATATATATATATATATATCAAAATGGTATTGCTGCTCCTGGAGCTTCATTCATGATTCTTGATATGACTAGATATGAACGCTCAACTTCTTACAACTTTATTGACACGACGTTTTGGGCCTGGGTTTTTCAGGTACGCTTGAAAATTGCAAAACAATGTGCACTCACTACACAGCAACAAAGCAGGGTGCTAACGCCGACCTGACACTATACTGGAAAAGGGGGAAGAGAGGGGAGCGGTCACGATGGAGCAGTAGACCAAAATGAAGTGGAACGGACTTAGAGGGTCTTCTTATTAAGGATGATTGGCGACTGTGTCTTATAAGTCGCGACTTTCTTGATCATTCGTCCTCATATAGTGATCAGCCTCATCGTCGACTTCATTTCCTCCTTGTTATTTATCGGTGGCTTCCAGTTCTTTATCTCCAGCGCCTCCTTTATTTTCCTCTCGACCGTATCCCTCAGAGTTTTGTGAAGAATGGAAACGTGAAGTTGTGGCGGATGTTGTTGTGGATGCCGGAGGGTGCGGTGCCTTGAGAATGGGTTGTCTGGGTAGACGTGAGGGCTACGTAAAGCCCTAAGATGTTCCTCCATTCTCAGGTAGAGTGGTCTGGCTGTCTCTCCGATGTAAAACTCTTGACATGAGAGACACTCCACCTTATAAACCACGCACCTCATCTGGCACACCTTGTTTTCACCACTACAAATTGTACAGTTTAATCTTTCACATCGGCTCTCACATAGACGGGATGTTGTTAGTAATCGTCGCAGTGGCGGTGGTGGTCGAAACGCCAGAATTATGGGGAGTCCTGACTGCTTTTCGACTTGGTTCACGTCCTTTGCGAAAGAATCTGTGACGAAAGGTAGAATGAGTGGTGTACAACAAGGTGAACGGTAGGGTCTCCAGCATCAGCGCAACATAGAGAGGCCATATTTATTTATTTATATATATATATATATATATATATATATATACATATATATATATATATATAAACACTGCAAATGGGAGTCCTGACTGCTTCAATAACTTGGTTCATGTCCTATATATATGAAAGATATATATCTGCATATATAAAGTATAGATATATGAGTGGTGTATATATACAGAGATATGGGTAGGTTCCAGCACGCGGTAGAGCCATATATATATATATATATATATATGATATATATGGTTATCATATATAGTTAAATCATCCAGTACAAAAAACTAACTATTCTTTTGTATGGCTAGATGAAATTAAATTCCGTGCATCAGACTGTCGGGCAGTAATTTAGAGGTTTGTTTTTACACTGAATGATATTCGGGACAAGTGTCCATTGTTGCCGTAAATTAACCTTTAGAACCTACTCTCGTATTCTGTTAAGATTGGACACTTTGTTAAAGTATTCTTCCGTGTTAGAATTTTAGTGTCCTGTAGTTGCAAAATTTTCTTAGGAGAATCGGTTCGTGTATATTATGGTGGTGAAGATAGTATTTTTAATATTGACAGTTGAGTACATTGAATCCAATTTTCGCACGTATTTCCCATTTTTCAAACCTAGAAAGGAGGTAATTTTTATTGGCAACCTATTTTGGAATGCTTTGTAGTTGAAGTTACTATGCAAAACATTGTGTCTGCTTTTCAGCTCAAATTGAACCTTGTCGAAGAAGCTGCGGATGTTCATGCTATTAAACTTGTTACATATAAGGATTTTAAACTGGTGGGTACTATATACATTGTTCGAGTTGTGGTGTAAAGTGGCTCAGTGCTAAACAACACTTGGTATGCACACACAACACACATGGGACATATCACTCGATATATCTCTGAACCTTAAATTGCGGACACACAAAACGAGTTTTCCCGAATGTATTTTTTTTCCGTTTCCAACTGCTGTTCGTCAGTTTTTTTTTGAGATTTCAGTGTTGAGGAATTTCAAAAAGAAGTTTTATAATTTTTCCGCGTGTTGTGCAGAGAATAACCTGCCTCGCCCTTGTTTGAGGCCCTTGGTTCGGTATTTTTCAACTTGAAGTTGTAGTTTTAATTTGAAACATCAACTAATGTTACTTGAACTTGGTCTCAAATGGAAAATTTATACAGCATTATCAAATCAAACTTTCTCTCCACTGAAGTCATGATCCCTAGCATGGCGTTTCTGCCTAAATGACTGAGACTTCTAGCGTACTGAAGCCACTGGTTTGGCGTACCCTACGCGTGAAATCCCGCTGCACTCGAGCACCTCTACTGACTTCAACTGGCACTGTTCGCGATAAGAATCGCTCTGTTCCTTGTTCTCTTTAGACCGGTATCCCAATCTGATTCCAATGATGCTTCTGGAATCGTACGAGACCTTCTGTAATGGAGTTATGGTCACCTCGAATTGAGCTAGGGAAAATGGTGACGAGTTGTCCGAGGCGAACATCTGTCTTATGCAGTCAATGCATGCGAGCTGACCTGAGAAAAGAGAGATTTTGAGAATGAGGGGAAGAACGGGGCTATTGATCAAAAACCATCGCTCATCTCACAATCTGAGCATTCATTTGTTCACGTCGAGGGCGGGAAGACGCGGGAGCCCACAGTGTCTGGGGTTTTCCCACTTGTTTGCTAAGCCGTTATTTGGCCGCTCCTGGGTAGCTATTCGTCCCGTTTTTTTCGAACCTGTTCTGCTTCTGAGCCACGAGAAGCGTTTGTCAACGATTCGAGGATGAAGTTTATCGCGAACAGTGCCTTTAATCGAGTTGAGAAGATAGAGTACCGCTCTAACTAGGGCTGGTTTGCCCACCCCATTGAGATTTGGAAAACCATGTTATCGATGCTGCAGGTCTGTGACAGTAAATAAACGATCCAAGCTTGAATTTTCTATGGCTGCGGAGATTCTGGCATTTCATTGCTTCACAAAAGGTACATAAGGGTATCCATCGGGGAATATTTGGGATGTTCAGAATGAAATTTTCGATCTGGCTCCAACCCAACTGGGGTTATTCAGGACGGTGGGGCATTATCGAAAGCGTTAAAAGTCGTGTTTGCCAGAAAATTCTATTCTGAAGTTTCGAACATGAGCGAGCGTGTTCGCTATTTATCACCTTTCGAATGAACTGCAGGAGCATATGGTTCTGAGAACGAATTCGGCCATTCAATCAAAAGCTTAGATAGTTCCTCTGGATACATGAACATTTCAGGTTATACATGTTATTGCAGTTTAACGATTTGCGTAGTGTGTCGCGTCCGTGGCGCACACCACGTCATACATTCGACGCCATGTCCCATGTGCGCTGTGTCTGGAGGCTAAACCAAACTTTGTGACACGAAAGCGGGGTGCGTCATGTTTGAGGTCCTGGAGAGGTCACTGGATCAAAAGTCAGTTCGTAGATGCGAATGAAAGAAACTGTTGTTTCAGAGTCAATGCCGACATGGAAAGATTGTGAGAACTCCACCCTGTCAGGGCCTGTAGCAATCCCACCTAAAGGTGGGAGCTCATAGCTGCCTCCCCGGCGTGAGGTGGTGGCTCACATCGCAAGCGAATAGGTGGTGGCCACTCTATCCTAATGCACGGAGTGCGTGCTGAGGTGGTGACTTCGCTCGCAGCCGAATGTCACCCACCTCGGCATGCAGCCATGGACCTGAGGTCTGAAAGGAGCCACGAGCTGCGAGTGGAAAGTGGAAATAGCGCGCATTTTGCAGAGACGCGTAGGGAGGGAGCCAAGTCAAGGGTCGTGCATGACCGAGGTGGTGGCGGCGCGGGGAGGAGAACACGATCCTTTGACCTTTCTGACGACGTTTGACCATCTCCGTTGAGGTTCTAGTAAAATTCTGAATTTTGTGCTGATCATGCAAACGTTCCCCGCAATGGCTGTCAATTGGGCATTAGAATGATAGCCTCCGCTAACTTGTAATGGATCTTGGAGGAAAAACCATTATGAAGCCTACAACAACGGAAAACGCTTCAATGAGTGCCGATTATTGCTGCATTGATGCTGGCCATCTTTCAAGACGGCATAATTAATCGCTCCTCATCAGCTGTTAATTTTTTGCTGGCGCTGATTTCGCTCTGATTTCTCATTATTATTGCTGTTTGTAAACCCTCAGACTGACTCTTTTTTTCATAAGAGGCTGTACTTACCGAGTGTCTATACTGTATGTTCCATTTCGTGAGTTCCCTTCGCGAAAATAATTTTAAATCGTATTCACGAAGTATTTTCTCCAGAGAGCTTGTTAATTTCTCGGATGGTTTCTTGGTTCTCCATTAAGAGATGTTTTTACAAATTTGTCGCGATGAGAAGTTCGAGATCGTGTTTCAGTTAACCATATCTCTATGTGGCTCTTTTCATTTCCATCGAAATGGGGCTGTTCTGCGACACCTTTTTTCAGCACAGAAGCTGTCTGAAATGCGCATTCGATTAACCCTCTCCCCTATAGTTGTACACGGACGAAATTTTCGAAAGATTTTTCGAATTTTTTTTCACATTCCGTTCGTTCGAAATTTCGTCGAACGAATTTTTTTCAGATTCCGTTCGTTTGAAATTTCGTCGAACGAATTTTTTTTCAAATTTCGTTCGTTCGAAATGTCTTCAAACGAAAATTTTTCAATTTTCGTTCGTAATTTCGATTTTCGTTCGTTCGATATTTTTTTCGAATTTGTACAACTATACTCCCCCCCCCCCCAAAAAAAAAACCTCACACACATACCAATATACCGTAAGACGCAGTGCGTGCAGTGCTTATGAAAAAAGGTGGAGAAAAAACCTTAACAGCAAGGAAAGGAGAAAACGGCAGCAGTGGTCAAGCATAGCAGCAGATTTAAACTTGATGATGAATATTCTGGAGAGAAAACAAGCACAAGGATTTTATGATTATGAGCTCCTATCAGATAAAAATCCGAACGATCGTTTGGAAAAAAATTCCAAAAGTCTGAGAAAATCCGAAAGTTATCGAAAATTTTTCTTTTCACTTTTTGTCCTGGAAACAGGTAAAAACACGCCCACACCGCGGGGTTTTCAAGGGTAGCTGATTTACTAACAAAGTTTTTGGGTACAGGCGAAATTCTCGCGATAATTCCTGAGCGGTTTTTGTGCCTCTAAAGGGGGCATTGCACTCGAAAACATGAAATATTCAAAAACATCACGATTTGCTCCTATTCTCAACCCCATTTCAAGTCATTAAGCGAATAGCAGCGTGATCGTGTTACAGACACGGTTTTTGAAAGAAAAATCATTAGCCCTGTAAGCATAGGTATAATTTTGGAGCTAGAGCATCAACTGCTTAGTTTCAAAAAGGTAAGTATAACACGTTAGATAGGGATATTTTTCAAAATCACTCTGATAAAGTCTGAGTAATCTCCGGCCTTTTCCAAAAAATAACAGAAACTATGAATTTTTGCAAATTCGAAAATTTGTACTTGTGCAACTGCTGAAAACGTGTAAGCAGAAATAGCCGTGAATAGTTTGCAATGAACTTAGCAGATTAGGATGGACTGCAGACCTAAAAGAATAGGAAAGATTTGCATAGGATTAGATCCATTCCTGTTGATTGTTTTGTTCATCACACACCCTTCTTACTACCGAGAATGCGCCTCCAATGGGACCGCGCGGTGCAGTTGTTGTGCGCGACCAACGTGCGTGGTTCGACTCCATCATGTGGCTGATTTTTGCAAATAGATTTATCCTGTCGGAAAGGTCGCTCCGGGTTGGCGACAATAGGTGGCATCTGGGCACGACGTACCTCAGGTTGGCTACCATCTTTATGTGGTGCCGGCGGGGGTGGGGGGTTGCTACGGGCCCGAACTCAATAACTGCTATATTAATGTATGAATTCTCAACGAGTCATCGTTCTTCAGTCCATTGCCGGGCTGTTCCATTTCCTGGCTCGCTCTCGCCAAACGATTGGTGTTTAAAGAGAAATACTGGCCTCACATAATCCAACTTACAAATAACATAAACACTCAGACGGTTCATCTTCGCAGTGTGGTGAGCAGTTTCTGAAAGGATGTCTACAGAATACCAGCATTTCAATAATCGCTTGACTTCCACGTGCTTGGAAAGTGGAACATTTCTGGTCTACAGTAGGAGAGGATAGGTTGCACGGATTTTCGGTTGGGCGGTTACTTATCACTAGGTAGTTCTGAAAGCGCTTCAGAAAAATGTTCCAGATTTGACCTGAAGGGTTTTTTGAAGCGCTGATCACGAATCCGAGGTTGATTTGTCGATTTTTGAAAGTTTTCGGCTTAATTCGCTAAAAAAGAATCTTAGCAAGGTAAGATTTTGAGGGCAAAAGACTAATTGAGATTTCCGGATTTCTTCGATAGATGTGTCACAAAAATCGTCCTTTGGGGTAATTTGATGTGGTCAACACGATTTCGAGATCTCAGGTTTGCCAATTTTATACATACTACGGTAGACTGTTCATAAAGATGTACTCCACGAGTAATCCTGACTCCGACAGTGGTTCCTTAGACCTATCGCTGCATGGGAACAAGGATGCCAGGCGTGTTACTTTTCTTCGATCCGGTAATTCAATCAGACTATGATATCAGTTGGACCGAAGCAGCACCGCATGACGACGACTTCATGGATATGAATCCGACTATTCCCTCCGGCTCGCTACACCAGCAAAGCCTCCGAAAAGACAGAAGCGACGGCGACACAAAATTCAGCAAGAGATAGGATCCAATGGTGAAGAAAGAGTCTACGCGTTTTCTGAACCTTCACCCGGAAACCATTCTCGACAACCCGTTTCTATTCACATCGGAGTACGGACTAAGAAGAAACTTTGCGACGCGGATTCTTTTGTCAAGTGCATCCAGGACGCTTCGAAAGAGGCACTCCCGGTCGGACAGCCTGAGAAGAAGCTCGCCTACATCTCAGAGGAAACAACATCTACCTACAACAGAGGATGTGCTCTTGAACTGCAGGAAACTTCGTGGAGGAGAAGCGTCTGAGGAGGAAGTTGCGTCGGCAGCTTCAAAGTGACCGCGAACGAGAACGGACGTGTAGAGCTAAGGAGTTTGAGGAGGCTTGGGAGGAGAAGAAGATACACAATTCGTGGAGACATGCGATCATTGTACCACTTCACAAGGAGCTATCCGTCACGGTTCCTAAGAACTACAGAGGAATTTCTCTAATTCAAGCGGCCAAAAATCTGTCTAAAGGTGAGCCTGTCCAAAAGCTGGCGTCAATCTGTCGTACAATGGATCGAAATCTATGCAGAAGCGGCTCAAAACCTATCTCAAAACGATCGAAAATTTGACCAAAATCTAACCCAAAGCCACGCAGAAGCGGCCAAAAATCTGTCTAAAGGTGAGCCAAAAGCTGTCTAAAACTAATAGCGAATCTGTACAATCTGAATAGATCTTCACATTTCCAATCGTATTTATTCTTCACCTGTACAAATCAAAACAGACTGGGTTACTACACCAAACGAAATGCATTGAAGGTTCGGCAAAGCCTACTTCGCTCAGCGTTGAACAACACAATAGAGAAGCCCTATGAGGGCCGAGGTAGAGTAGAAGTAACCGCAATAAAATTTAAAACTGGGCTTCTGACACAGAAATAACATTGGACAAACTTATGGATTGAAAACAGCAGAGATAAATTACGAAAAATCCGGCTGCGTAATACTGTCAGAAAGGCCGATTGACCCGAATCTCAAAAATTACTGCCACCTGTGAACAATGGAGTCTGACAACGCAATCTTGCACTAACATTCAACTTTTACACAATAAAAATGGACGTTGCGCGGAGTGAAACGATGATCGAGGCTAAAGGCCGTAATGGAGCTAACTATTCGATCCCCTCAGCACTACAAATTATCACAACCTCGCTGGACTCTGGGCCCGTAGCAAACCCCGCCGCCGCCTACATAAAGATGGCAGCCGACCTGAGGTACACATCGCGCCCAGATGCCACCTGTTGTCGCCAACCCGGAGCGACCTTTTCCGACGGGATAAATCTATTTGCAAAAATCAGCCACATGATGGAAGATTGAGCCACGCACGTTGGTCGCATGGACAGCGCGCACAACAACTGCACAACGCACGATCACATCGGAGGCGGCATTCTGGGTAGTAGGAAAGGTGTGGGATGAACAGTACAATCAACAGGAATGGATCTAATCTGTACCAAATCTTTCCTATATTCTTTTAGGTCTGCAGTCCATCCTAATCTGCTAAGTTCATTGCAAACTATTCACGGCTATTCCTGCTTACACGTTTTCAGCAGTTGCAAGAGTACAAATTTTCTGAATTTGCAAAAAATTCATAGTTTCTGTTATTTTTTGGAAAAGGCCCGGGGAGATTACTCGGGACTTTATCAGAGTGATTTTTGAAAATATCCCCTATCTAACGTGTTATACTTACCTTTTTTTGAAACTAAGCAGTTGATGCTCTAGCTCCAAAATTATACCTATGCTTTACAGGGCTAATGATTTTCTTTCAAAAACCGTGTCTGTAACACGATCACGCTGCTATTCACTTTAATGACTTAAAATGGGGTTGGGAATAGAAGCAAATCTTGATGTTTTTAAATATTTAATGTGTTTTCTGAGTGTAATGCCCTTTTTAGGAGGCACAGAAACCGCTCAGAAATTATTGCGAGAATTCTTCTCGTCTGTACCCAAGAACTGTTAATAACTCAGCCACCTTTAAAAACTCCGTGGTGTAGGCCTGTTTTAATTGTTCCCCAGGGCAAAAAAGTGAAAAGAAAATTTTTCGATAATAATCGGAGTTTCTCAGACTTTTGGAATTTTTTCGAGACGATCGTCCGAATTTTTTTATCTGATGGGAGCTCATAATATTAAATTTCTTGTGCTTGTTTTTCTCTCCAGAATATCTATCATCAACTTTAATTCTGCTGCTGTGCTTGACCACTGCTTCCATTTCTCCTTCCCTTGCTGTTAAGGTTTTTTTCTCCACCTCTTTTCATAAGCGCTGCACTGCACTGTGTCTTACGTGGTATGTTGGTATGTGTGTGAGGTTTTTTTTTGGGGGGAGTATAGTTGTACAATTTCGAAAAAATGTCGAACTGAACGAAATCGAAATTATGAACGAAAATTGAAAAATTTTCGTTCGTCGATTATTTCGAACGAACAGAAATTAGAAAAATTCGTTCGACGGGATATTTCGAACGAACGGAATCTGAAAAAATTCCAGTGCGACGAAATTTCGAAAGAACGGAATCTGAAAAAATTCGCTCGACAAAATTTCAGAAGGAACGAAAACGAACAAAAAAATTCAAAATCTTTCGAAAATTTTTTCCAAAATTTCGTTCGTGTACAACACTGTAGGGGAGAGGAAGGAGTTAATCGAATGCGCATTTCCAGATAACTTCTGTGTTGGAGAGAAAGGTGTCGCACAACAGCACCATTTCTTTGATCGAAATGAACAGAGCCACATAGAGATATGGTTAACTGAAACACGATCTCGAACTTTTTCATCGCGACAAATTTGTAAAATATCTCTTGAAGATGGAGAAACCCAGAAACCATCCGGAAAATTAACAAGCTCTTCTTGGAGAAAATACATCGACGGATTCGATTTCAAATTATTTTCGTTGAATTCGCGAAGGGAACTCACGAAATGGAAACGTACAGTATAGACACTTGTGAAAGTACAGCCTCTTATGAGAAAAAAAAAAAGAGTCAGCCTGAGGGTTTCACAAACAGCAATATTAATGAGAAATCAGAGCGAAATCAGCGCCAGCAAAAAATTAACAGCTGATGAGGAGCGATTGATTATTCCGTCTTGAAAGATGGCCAGCATCAATGCAGCAATAATCGGCACTCATTGAGACGTTTTCCGTTGTTGTAGGCTTCATAATGATTTCTCCAAGATCCATATTACAGGTTAGCTTGGAGGCTATCATTCTCATGCCCAAATTGACAGCCATTGCGGGGGAACGTTTGCATGATCACCACACAAAACTCAGAATATTACTTGAACCTCAACGGAGATGGTCAAACGTCGTCAGAACGGTCAAAGAGATCGTGTTCTCCTCCCCGCGCCGCCACCACCTCGGTCATGCACGACCCATGACTTGGCTCCCTCCCTACGCGTCTCTGCAAAATGCGCGCTATTTCCACTTTCCACTCGGGCAGCTCCTGGCTCCCTTTCAGACTCCTCAGGTCCATGGCTGCATGCCGAGGTGGGTGACCTGTTGGCTGCGAGCGAAGTCACCTCACCTCAGCACACAACACGTTGATGCATTAGGATAGGGCGGCCACCACCTATTCCGCTTTAAGCGATGTGAGCCACGACCTCACGCCGGGGAGGCAGCTATGAGCTCCCACCTTTCGGTGGGATTGCTACGCAGGCCCTGACAACGGGGCTGGACTGCTTCTGCAATCTTTTCCATGTCGGCATTTGACTCTGAAAACAACAGTTTCTTTCAGAGTATCGCATCTACGACACTGACTTTCGTCCAGGCGACCTCTCGAAGGACCTTCAAACTTCTATGACGCACGACCCCTGCTTTCGGCCGTGCACAAAGTTTGGTTTAAGCCTCGCACCAGACACAGCGCACATGGGACACTGGCGTCGAATGTATGACGGTGTGTGCGCCCTTACGGACGCGACACGCACCGAATTTTACGCGCAAATCGTTAATTTACTGCAATAATAACATGTATAACCTGAAATGTTCACAGTATCCAGAGGAACTATCTTAAGCTTTTGATTGAATCGGCCGAATTCGTTCTCTGGTGAACCATATACTCCTGCAGTTCATTCGGAAAAGGTGATCCTGAAATAGCGAACACGCTAAAGCTCCATGTTCGAAACTTCAGAATAGAGGGAATTTTTCTGGCCAAACGCGGACTTTTAACAGCTTTCGATAACGCCCCACCGTCCTGAATAACCCCCAGTTGGAAGTTTGGAGCCGAATCTGAAAAATTTCATTCTGAACATCCCAAATATTCCCCGATGGATACCCTAATGTACCTTTTTGTGAAGCAATGAAAATGCCATTTTTGGAATCTCACGCAGCCATTTAGGAAATTTCAAGCACGGATCGTTTATTTACTGTCACAGACCTACAGCATCGATAACATGGTTTTCCAAATCTCAATGGGGTGGGCAAACCAGCCCTAGTTAGAGTGGTCACTCTATCTTCTCAACTCGATTAAAGGCACTTGTCTCGCGATAAACTTCATCCTCGAATTTTTCATGACAAACGCTTCTCGTATTGGCTCTCAAGAAGCAGAACAGGTTCGAAAAAACGGGACGAATAGCTACCCAGGAGTCACAAAACGGCTTAGAAAAAGTGGGAGAAACCCCGCCACTGTGGGACAAGTCCCGCGTCTTCCCGCCACCTCGACGTGAAATTTCAAAATGAATGCTCGAGATTGTGAGATGAGCGATGGTTTTGATCAATAGCCCTGTTCTTCCCTTCATTCTCAACTTCTCTCTTTACTCAGGTCAGCTCGCATACATTGACTGCATAAGACGCCTGAATGTTACAAGCAGCCTCGGACAACTCGTCCCACCATTTTCCCTAGCTCAATTTTCGAGGGACCATAACTCCATTACCAGAAAGGTCTCGTACGATTCCAGAAGCATCATTGGAATCAGATTGGGACCGGTCTAAAGATAGGCAAAAGGAACAGAAAAAGCGATTCTTATCGCGGAAGACAGTGCCTTTAAGTTGAAGTCAATAGAGGTGCTCGAGAGTGCAGGCGGGATTTCACGCGTAGGGTACTTATTAGTGCCAGTGGCTTCAATTACGCTAGAAGTCTCGGTCGATTTAGGCAGAAACGCCATGCTAGGGATCATGACTTCAGTGGAGAAGAAAGTTTGATTTTGATAATGCTGTATAAAATTTTCCTGCATTTTGAGACCAAGTTCAAAGTAACATTAGTTGATGTTTCAAATTAAAACTACAACTTCAAAGTTGAAAAATACCGAACCAAGGGCCTCAAACAAGGGCGAGGCAGGTTATTCTCTGCACAACGCAGGAAAAATTATAGAAACTTCTTTTGAAATTCCCTCAACACTCCGCGAAATCTCAAAATCTTCATGCAGTACAGGGTTCGGAGGAAAATTTGATTTGTCCTTGAAATTCGGCGTGTCGCGTCCGTGCTGGGTGCACATCAGGTCATATATATTCGACCCCATGTCCCATGTGCGCTGTGTCTGCGAGGCTTAAGCCCAAAGTTTGGTTTAAGCACATATAAGGAGACTCCAATGTATACAATGTATATAGTACCCACCAGTTTAAAGTCCTTATATGTAACAAGTCTAATAGCATGAACATCCGCAGCTTCTTCGACAGTGTTCAATTTGAGCTGAAAAGCAGACACAATATATTGCATAGTAGCTTCAAACTACAAAAGCATTCCAAAATAGGTTGCCAATAAAAAAATTACCTCCTTTCTAGGATTGAAAAATGGGAAATACGTGCGAAAATTGGATTCCAAATGTACTCAACTGCCAATATTAAAAAATACTATCTTCACCACCATAATAAACACGAACCGAATCTCCTAAAATTTTTGCAACTACATGTAGCAAGGACACTAAAAAATTCCTAACACAGGGAAGAATAACTTTAACAAAGTGTCCAATCCTAACAGAATACTGAGAATAGGTTCTAAAAGGTTAATTTACGGCAACAATGGATGCATGTTGTCCCGAATATCATTCCAGTGTAAAAAAACAAATCTCTAAATTACTGTTCCGACAAATCGATAACGGGAATTTAATTTCCTCATCTTAGCCATATGTGTGAATAGTTGGAGTTTTGCTGGACAATTTAACTATATATATATATATATATATATATATATATATATATATATATATATATATATATATATATATATATATATATATATATATATATATATATATATATATATATATATATATATATATATATATATATTAATATATATATATATATATATATATATAGTATATATATATATATATATATATATATATATATATATATATATATATATATATATATATATATAGTATATATATATAGTATATATATATATATATATATATATATATATATATACTCTATATATATATAAATAAATAGTATATAACATGGCTCTAGTATGCTGCGCTGATGCTGAGGACCCTACTGTTCACCTTGTGGTACACCTCACTCATTCTACCTTTCTGTCACAGATTCTTTTCTGCATAAGGACGTTGGAACCAAGTTGTGGAAGCAGTCAGGACTCCCCATAGTCTCTGGTGTTTCGACCACCACCGTCGCTGCATGACGACTACTAACAACATCCCTGTCTATATGAGACTCGATGTGAAAGACTAAACTGTAGAATTTGTAGTGTGTGGTGGAAAACAAAGGTGTGCCAGATGAGGTGCGTGGTTTATAAGGTGGGAGTGTCTCTCATGTCGTAAGAGTTTTACATCGGAGAGAACAGCCAAGACCACTCTTACCTGAGAATATGGAGGAACATCTTAGGGCTTTACGTAGCCCTCTCACGTCTACCCCAGAACAACCCATTCTCAAGGCACCGCACCCTCCGGCATCCACTAAGCAACATCCGCCACAACTTCACGTTTCCGTTCTTCACAGAAATCTGAGGGATACGGTCAGAGAGGAAAAATAAAGGAAGCGCTGGAGATAAAGAACTGGAAACCACTGATAAATATCAAGGGAGGAAATGAAGTCGGCGATGAGGCTTATCACTATATGAGGACGAATGATCAAGAAAATCGCGACATATAAGACCTGACGATGATCGCCAATCATCCCTAATAAAGAAGATTCCCTCTAAGTCCGTCCCACTTCATTTTTGGTCTACTGCTCCATCGTGACCGCTCCTCCCTTCCCCTCTTCTGGTGTTTCGCCAGTATAGTGTCAGGTCGGCGTTAGCACCCTGCTATGTTGCTGTGTAGTGCGGTGATGCACATTGTTTTGCAATTTTTCAGCGTACTCATGAAGAAGGGCTTAGGGCCCGAGCAACGTCGTGTCAATAAAGTTGTAAGAAGTTGAGCGTTCATATACAGTCATATCAAGAATCATGAATGAAAGCTCAAGGGAACGTACCATTTGATATATATATAGTTATATATATATATATATATATATATATATATATATATATATATATATATATATATATATATATATATATATATATATATATATATATATATATATATATATATATATATATATTTGATATATATATATATATATATATATATATATATATATATATATATATATATATATATATATATATATATATATATATATATATATATATATATATATATATATATATATATATATATATATATATATATATATATATATATATATATATATATATATATATATATATATATATATATATATATATATATATATATATATACTATATATATATATATATATATATATATATATAGTTGTACAGTGCCTATCTTCCAGTGTTGAACTTGTCCAGACAAATATCGAAAGAGTTTCAATGGCGATTTTAGTGTGGCTAAAGTCTGGAAATAAATGAAACAGCATACATCGAAATCGTATGGTAAATGATATGAATTCTAATAATTCACATTTAAGTTCTAGTCGCCTATCAACGCGGAAAAGTCTTTTATGCGGGTAGTGTTTACTGGTTTCTGCTGAGTAGAAGAGAAATTTCTTCGAAACAGAAACCAAAGAAGCGAAATGTAAGCACGTGCTTGAACGAAAAATGTTTCTAGAACTCCGGAAAATCAATATCACGACGATTCCTGTATACTAGGGCGCGGATGGCTGCAACGGCCGAAGAGCGCTCCAGGCATTCGGGGGTGCTGGAGACGCGCCTGAGACACCTCGCCGGTGGCTCCCCACCGCGCGTCTGGGTGCAGACGAGGTGCGCTCACCGTCGGCAGTGTTCCGAGACGCGCACCATCACTGAAGAAAATTTTGCCGTGAGCGCACCATCACACAAATTTTTCGGCATGGGACGCTCCCCCATCAGGGATGTGCGGAAATTCTTTTTAAAAAATTCAGAAAACGGAAAATAGAAAATCAGAGTTTGTCAGAAAACTAGAAAGCGCCGAAACCCCAGAAACACAGAAATCAGAAAACAAGAAAAAGTTTCAGTAAAAATACTCATTGTATTTTAACTTTTTTCAAGTGAAGAGAGGATGTAATTCTGAGAGGATGTAATTCTAAATACCTTTGTCATACTTGTAATATAATATCTATGGAGACTGCACAGATGAACTATAAGGCATTGATAGTAGCAATGTGACGCGTCAATGACGGATACAACATCATTAAAGACTACGCTGATACTGTGCTTATCTGGGCCAAATTCCGGTCCGCAATGGTGCGTCGCGGACACTGTCTTTGCGGCCGCACGCGCTGTGAGTCAGTCGAGTTTCCCAGCGCCAAAGCCGACCTCGATATGGCTTTTTTTATACAGTTTTCTCCAATTTTGTTCGACTTTCCAGTTTCTAAAACCCACCTAGAGTCAACAGATCGGGCGGGCTGCGGCGCTGGAAACTTCCTTTGACTCGAGTCGCGGCGCGGCCGCAAAGCGATGTCGAGACGCAATTGCGGACCGGAATTTGGCCCAGAGAAGCACAGTAGTCTTGACCGAGAAAAAGCCCACCCAGGCTCCAACAACTGGCCCTGTCGAGCTGTTTCTCGAGTATTTCTTGATTATATCTTGGCTGCTAGGTGGCTGCGACCATGTTGTCCGCGAAATAACCGAAGAATAACCGAGAAAACATGGGTAGTTGAACCGACTGGCGGTGTTGACAAGTCCCAAATCTGCTCTCAACAATGCGCCTTACACTCCCCTTTAAGAGCATTCTCTTCGCGGCTGTTTCCTCGACGACCATTTTTTTGACGCCTACTTCGCGGCAACCAGCTATGTTCCGAACACGACCTTGTTCTCGGCTATTACGCGAAAAATTAGGCATTTTGTGGCTACATATTTTATCGGCTATTGCTCGGCCAAAACTTCCTCAGAGCACTCACACCCGGGTATGGTAGTACGTCAGCACCTCATAAGGGTTGCATCTTAGGACAGACAACGGGTTCAACCCCTTCGCTGTCAGCAGCTGCTGCTCGAACAATCTAACTCGCAGCAGCTGCTGACAAGGGGAGCTTGGAATTCGTGCTCTGCCATGGGATCCTACCCATATTGTGCCAAAAGTACTACCTTACGAGTGCGTTAGCAGGGTTCTGCAGTAAAAACGATTGTTAAAATTTCTTTATAAGAATGCAGGTCTGGTCATCACAAAGAAGTGGAAAATAAGGGAGAAGCTTTGCATAAAAACGCACAAAAACAAGTCAGAACGGCTGGTATTGGTGTGTGTACGCACACCTCAACCAACAGGTTTTTTGATAAATGCGTATTTTCCGGGACTTCTATTTCGTAGCTAAAAATTTAGTAGATAGTCTCTCGGTGTCCAGCAACTACTTTAAATGCAGTAATAAAAGACGACAAAAAAAGCAATTGTAGAAATCCAATGAATTGGGGGGCTGAGACCCAGCAATAGCTTGTTTTTAAGCGTTTTTTCCCCCCGACTTTCCTTTTTTTCACTTTTGTGATGTCCGGGCCTACCTTCTCAATAAGATATCAAAATAAACTTTTGCATCGCGAAACCTGCCCTTAAAGCTGTAGTGTTCACGATAGAAGTCGTTTTTCTGTTTTTCCGCCTGTCTTGAAAACGGTTCCATGCTGGTCTCCAATGATGTCCCTGGAATAGGCACACGACCCCCTGGAAACGGACTTATGGCCCTTCGAAATTCAGCAAGGGAAAATTGTGGACGAGTTGTCCGAGGCTTGTAACTCCCGTTTTTTGCAGCCGATATGTGCGAGCTAACCTGAGTAAAGAGAGACGTTGAGAATGAAGGGAAGAACGGGGCTTTTGGTCGGAAACCATCGCTCATTTAACCACAAATTCAGGGGAACTGTTATACGACGTGGGAGGGGTGGCCCAATGGGTCGGCTGGCCCACAAGATTTTCACCCACTTCTGGATCGTTTTTCGTCGCACTTTCGTTCCTATTCTTCTTATAGGGACCCAAAGCTTACGTTTTAGCCAAAAAAAGGGGGAACTTTTCCTTCGTGAACACTGCCTTTAACAGCAATCGCACCATTGAACACAAATAGTACCTCGTAAAGGACTAGATAAGCTGCGCTGTTCCACAGATCCGGTTTTTGTTGTTTTTTTTTCTGATTTTTTTTTCTGTTTTTTGGAGATTTTTTCAGAAAACAGAAATCAGAAAACAGAATTTTCCGCACACCCCTGCTCCCCATACTCTAAATTTGCCCTATATGCATTCATCCATGATTATTCTTCATTCTCTCGTCGTTTATTAATACCTAAACAAGTAGAATACTGCTTTTATTAGGTTTGCTCTTGGGAATGTTTCTTTATGAGATTTATTAATGCACTTCAATTGAGAATAGGAGTATTGCAGTTAATGAGAATTGATAAAAACGCTATCGATAGTTCTTCAGAACAAAAAACCATAATCGGTACTAAGAATATAACAACCAAGATAGTTATTC
The DNA here is from genome assembly GCA_029168955.1 of Aplectana chamaeleonis. Taxonomy (NCBI): domain Eukaryota; kingdom Metazoa; phylum Nematoda; class Chromadorea; order Rhabditida; family Cosmocercidae; genus Aplectana; species Aplectana chamaeleonis. Next base: position 202,038 of record JAPDOI010001052.1, on the reverse strand, counting down.
AGAGCGAAGTTTACTGACTAAACAAAATACGTTTGTCTATGACCATTAAAATATATGAGCAAATGAGTGGATGTTTTACAATGTTATCTAATATTGCACTCAATCTACCCTCACACAACCGTAGGATGTATTCGAGACCGGTAATGACCCAGGAATAAAAACACGCATTCTGGAGGCACAAAAATGAGATGAGAATGGAACTTTGGTTAACTGGACAACCTGCAGGAAGAGATAAGCCCCGCAAACTAACAAGTTCAACACCAATAAAAAATAGCAAACTAACAAAGTTCAATACCAATATAAATAGCTAGGGAGAAAACACTTTAAAACATTTCCGCAAAAAATGTGGATAGCAATAGCATCAGACAACTCAAGCCGATGCCAAGAACTGATTCTGGTCTTTTTCTACAAGTTTCCTAAACGTGTGTGATTGGAAAAAATAGAACGTTTTTCGAAAGCGGTTCGGTCTGAGCAATGCTCACACCTCAGCAGATTACAGATTCTCCAGGTCCAGAAATGGACCATACTCAGTTCTCTTCATCGCTTGAGTATGCTGCAACCAACTGGTGGGCGTAGGTTGCGTCCTCCCATACATCTCCATGGTCCACACAGTCATCTCCATCGTTCACACGGGTCCGCTTTCCGTGGCGCTAAAATAAAGTTTTATTCATTTCATATTCAACTTGGAAATCAATACAACTATTCAACTATTGGCTTCAGTAGAGAGCTATTAACTTACTGCGTTCGGTACCCAGGCGTACGTGCTCTCATCGAACTTGTACCCCCGCACGTCCTTCCTTAAAAGAAAAAATCAATTGGCGGTTCCGATTTCTGTTACACTCCACTAGAAATATTTCACTCACAATGCGCGTTGTAAAGCTTTTTGAAGCTCTCCTGCCCAATTGAAACGCTGATCTACCATCTCCTCGAATCTATCGGACCGCTCTGCATCAGTGGCTCCAAGAGATTGGAAGAATCTGCAAAATGACGATTGGCAATGCGCAGTCGTGTAACCAAGAAAGATCTACCTCGAGTTCTTCCTCGATATCACAGCTCCCTTTCTCAGCTCATCTCGACCCAGTCCCATGAGGTCTAAGCAAAATTCTAAAAGGAAAGCGTAATTTGCACTTGAACTGAAGTGTAGTTGAATGCTATGATGGCTACCTATCAGCAAATTTTCCACTTGGTCTGAGAAATTCTTCAAGTCCTTATTACGGCATTTTTTCCATTAAAACTAACCGCGAACATTTGGATGGATGGGGTGGAAACGTGATCTAAAACAGCAGGGCAGCTAGGAGGGTGATTTTAGGCTTAAGGGAAAAAACTCACTCCCTGGAATATGAATCTGTACAAAGCGACGCATTGCATGAAAATGTGGTCCGATTTTCTCAATGTGCATCTCGTGAACAGATCAATGAGATTAACCTGGACGATACTGATAAAGCAAGTAAAATATTGAGACGAGATGAAGCCTTCGAACCCTGACCTCAACGAACGGAGGGCAAACCTCTATCGCCCATTCCTTCGTGCAGCTCGGAAATTGCCAGCCCCGCGCAAGGTTGTGGCTGAAGGGCAGTTCGATAAGCGAGCGACATACGCTCTAAGAATGCATATTTCGATGTCGCGATGTCAGCCCGTGAAGCATATTTACAGGCTTGGGATGATATGCTAGAGTTCAAAACGTAGGATTCCTCAATGCTTACCTTCAACTGTAGAGCAATCAAGACCTTCAAGATTAGATTCTTCCAATCCACTACAATCCAGTTTGTTGATGTGTGCCGAACCCACAGTAGTAACGAACTCCTATAAATGACATTTTCCAAATACGTCCATTATTACGGAATATTAACCCTAACCTGGTAGCATGTCTCGTTGAACGTTCCTCGTTCCTTCCTGTTTACTATGAACAGCGACGCAGCTCCTACGTCGACAACGCCTCTTGCCCAACAAACAGCTAGAGATGTTGGGGTTTTCGGCACGGGTGGTTGAGGGGGAGCCTTGTTGAATTGAAACTCCCGTCTTGGGACACCCACGCGACCTGTAACGCTCATACACTCAAGGTTGATTCTTTTAATTGAAGAAACTAAACGAACCCTCCGGAATTTCCTCTTCTCTTTCCAAGAATGGTACATCATCGGCTCCACGGGCATCGATAGGGACACAATTGGTTGCCTGGTTTCTGCGAGACAAGGAGTAGTAACATTACTGGCGACAGGAGCAGGGTTGACCACCTATGAGCCTGCTCTTGTGTTTGTCGCTGCGTATGGAGTATACCTCCTCCAATGACTCACAACTTGCTTACCTTTCGGTGTGGAATACATCCTGTAACATTGCTTAGAATCGTAAGTGAAATTTAGTAAACAGTGCAATATGAATGCGACACAGACGCAGCGATAAACACGAGACAGCACGCAAGAGATGAAACATTTAATGAACTCAATACACGAGAGAGTTACATCTATAAAATACCACACAAAATAATCAAAGGGTGGTTACGTAAGATATTCCCCCGTAAGAGGTGAGAGCAAATGGTCCCCGGATATGATTACATGGTAAAACCCGCATAGAGTTACCAACTACCTTCTTAAATTCAGTGTTCACGATGAAAATCGTTTTTCTGTTTTTCCGCCTATCTTGAAAACGGCCCCATGCTGATTCCAATGGTGTCTCTGAAATCATACAAGACCTGTGAACGCAGGTATGGTCCCTCAAAGATTGAGCTATGGAAACATGGTGGACGAGTTGTCCAAGGCTTGTAACTTGCATCTTTGCAGCCGATCTATGCGAGCTGACCTGAGTAAAGAGAGAAGCTGAGAATGAAGGGAAGAACGGGCTAACGATTGAAAATCATCGCTCATCTCACGATCTCGAGCATTCATTGCTTCACGTCGGTGGGCGTGTGATGCGCTTTTGGGGTTTTCAATGCGTTCGAAGTTGCAACTTCGGGCTCTTTTGGGGCTCTTCCTGGCTCGTTTTCATGCGTGATTTCGACGTTAACGTTACAGAGTGTCCCTCCACTACCCAATCTTAGTGGAATTTCGAAAACTTTTTTCATCGTGAACACTGCCTTTAAAGAACGCATTGTTCATTTTGACAAGATTCAAAAGCCGCATAGCATCTCTTCTAAACGGGTGAGGCTTGTGATGAACTTCGTTTTCGAGTTCTTCGAACGGATTTGATACAACGTACTCATCAACATTTTATTTTTGCAGTGTCCAAAATTTCTACGACCCCCATGTGCTGAGTCGCAGACCTGCTTGACCCTGTGTCCCGCCGAGGTCCAATGCATCGGCCTGCTTCACCCTTAGGCCAGGATCAAACTTCCCGAGACGCCCGACAGCGATAGCGTTGCAGATCAAGATTATCGATTTTCGGTTGATATTAATGGTAAACAATGCGCGTCGCTCGTCGCCGGAAGTATGATCCCGGCCTCACCCATCATGAGTAAAATCTAGCACTGAATTGCTACGCGCCTTCACCATTGAGGCACGGGGCCTACCGTGTAGCGAAATGAACCAAACCAAACCAAATCATTGCAATGTAAATCGGAACGTGGTGCTATGTGGGATGGGAAGGGGCACTGTGGCGCGGTGCACTAGGCCAGGCCCAATTCAAGGTGCCGTACTAAATTTGTGCACCTACCCGGAGTTTTCTTTCCTTGACAAAATCAGGAATCATTCCGGCACGGGAAAATGGGCGTGGCCAAGTGCGATACGCAATGCCCCCCATCCCACATAGCGTCCGGAACGTTTACTCACAATGGACGGGAGTCGTGAAAATTTTTGCGTTAGCGTCACATTACCGCCCTTTCCTGAGAGTTATATGAGATGTAGCGTGAGCTTGAAACGATCACTGAATTTTTCCAAGGGGATTCGATCACCTGCGTGAACGAAATTTTGGAGTGAATGAAATTTTGCCTCCCTTATGCAAAATGGAGCCTGCAGATCACGGGTAGAATTGGGTTTCTCAAGGACCGCGCAATTTTTGAGACACCGTGTTTCATGACCCACCGGTGAGCGTCGGTGGATTGAATGGGACGCCGGCAAAAATCTTTTTTTTGCGTGCGACGTTTGACTAATCCAGTATGAAAAAACGAAACAAAAATTTTTGAACGAAATAATGAAGTTTGTAAAAGTTTTGCGCACCCGCCACCGGCTCGACCGCTTCCATCTCGGGATCCATCGGCTCGTCCGCTTCCGCAATCTCGTGTTGCACATCTGGATCTTCGTGCTGGCCAGCTCGCAGTTGAGCGATGTGGAACCGTTCTTCTCGCCGCAGCCGCAACTTTTCGTCGATGATCTCTGAAAATGCAACATTATGAAGGAAAACCAATATTGCTAGAAAAAACTTCAGAGGCATATAAAGAACACAACAATGCAAACTTACGTCCATACTCACGGCCACTTAGATCCCTTCTCTTAACACGTCTGGTAGGCTCCCATCTGAAAATATTTTTTGAATAGCTCAGATACCAGTTTATCTAGTTTTAGCATACAAATGATGTTACCTTGCTCTGTCCTGACGTGGGGATACCATCAAACCGAACGCTGCACTTCTTCACCTGTAAAACAATCTGTAGAAACCCGAAAAACCTGGCCGAATCAGAGCAGAAAGCGGAAAAGATGGTACCCTTTTAGATTAGACGACCCTTTCTGGTAAATATGGTTTTCCCATGCAGCAACAGACTTAACTTTCATCCTTATCAACTTGTGTAAGCACAGAGCAACATGCAAACTCATGCAAAAATCATCCACAAAAGTCTTTAAAAACAACATCGTGTGAGGCTCGCCTGATCAAAAGAGTACCGAAAGGACAATTCCTGAGATTAATATCACATGAAAGGAAAGATAAACATGAAAGTCAACTGTTGTTGACGTTGAAATGGTTAAAAGAGCCGTGGTTAACATTTCGTAATTATTTCGTACCTAAAAATGATGATTTGTGTACCCTCAGACCATGATTTATAATACACGCCTGAAAATCAATATGCGCCATTGGATAGTTCATTGGCGCCTTTCTGGTTTCAGTCCGCGTCTGAGAGGACTAGCTTGTGCTGAATGCTAGGTGAGCGACCGAGCCGCACCGCTCGCTCCGCCCTCTTTGGGGCCAACCGGTGGTGATACCGTAGAGATTCGCGTCTCAGCACCCCCGACGAGGTCGACGCGTCGCGGTCGAGAATCTGCGTCGCGGTCGAGAACGGGCGCGGATGGCCGAATGACTCGCTCAAGGTGCAAGCGGATCGCCGACTCGGCCTCAAAGGTTGTGGCGGGCCGTCCCCCGAGTGCCTGAGGAGTTAAATAAAAATTATTTTGCGTTAAATATAAGGTATTGTGTAAATTGCACACCCCATACACAATTCTTTTTTTTGAAATTTCGCGATTTTACACGTACGCTGCATCTGCAAAAATGGGTGGGTGCTCAAGTGGCGCCCGCACTCACTATCAGACACTTGCAATAGTGTTAATAATAATAATAATTCATTACGCCGTTTAAGACAGTCGTGATATAAGACACAAGAACCTCAAAAATACATCAAATAAATTCACACCGATGATTATTGCTCAAGCAGAAAAGATAGTGAAATACCTTAGTATGGACGTATTGTGTTAGAAGCCATCCGTTTAAAAACCCTAAAGTTAGTCGGTATAGGATCAATGGTACTCCTCAACTCAATATAAGCCGAGCCAGCACGCGCAGTGAATGCATGCAATCTAATTCCACTCCTAGGTATGGGATATGTGATTTTGATGCTTCCTCCACGCGTTCGCGATCAGGGATGTGCGGCAATTGCCGTTTGCCGGTTGCCGATTGCCGTTTGCCGGCCGTTTTTGGACGATTTTTGTCGATTGTCGTTTGCCGTTTTTCCTCCCACTTTTCGACAAAATTCGGCAAAAAAGTGCGCAATAGATAACAAACGCCGCGATTAGGACGCGCATGGTAAATCCCATAAGCCTTGCAGCGACCGGCTCGAAAGTAGGGAGACAGGCTATACGTACTTCAAAACTTCAAGCCAGTTGATGTTATCCACCGTGCAGTCATGTCAAAGCAATTGCTAGTATTGTAGTGTCATGCTCGTGTGGGTCCTCTTGTCTCGAAGAGTACCGAGTTCACCACACTCTCCTTGCTGAGGCTTGATCAATAAATGTTGGGTTCATCGGGACAAGAAATAACACCCCAAACGTTTTCAGGAGAGGGCACAAAGGGTTCAGAGCTCAATTTCTTTCAGATATTTTTCAAAGCGTCGTGTGGAGGACGTTGGACTTCGCTGGCAGTTTGTGGGGTTATGCACTTTGCCATCTCCTATTATGCTCACAATTACGCTGAAAAACATGCTACCAAGTTGAAAGTTGGAGTTCTGAGTTGAAAGGGTGGGGGAGGATGTTCACGTTGAGGGAACATTCGTTTCGGTAAAATTCGCTGCCTGACTATAAACTGGATTTACGGAGTCGACGGTGTTCGGATTAAGGGGTGGCGTACAGTTTGGGAAGGAGGTGGTTTGAGCAAACCGCGGTTTTTTAGAAGTCGTATTGGTGGAAAGCTTGAAAAACTACCCCATTCAATGTATTTGAGTTATTAGCGCGCAGTTCAGAAGAAATTTAAAAGGTCGCAAGGGGAGAGATGCCGAATATTTAGCCGTTTCTCAGCAACGTTTCCAAGGCTGTTCGGAAACGTGTGTTCTAGTTGTATTTTTTCACGTGATTATCTTTGATCTAAATTCCGGTTAAACAGTTAACACACCGTGAGGCACGAAACGAGTACGCCGCGAACTCTGAGAAAGTTTCCTAATCAGATAAAGGACCTAACAACCGTAGGTGCACATTTCTGTTCGTAGGCCCCGCCCAGTTGTAGTATGGCTCATGTTTAATTTTATATGAGTTACTCTCAGTTGGTGCTATTTTTTGTAAAAGGCGCAGCCACCCATCGCGGTGCCGCAGCTGCACTTTCGCGAAGCCGCTCTGGTACCTTTTGCGGAGCCGGTATGGCTTTATCGCGGAGTCGCAGCGGCGATTTCCGCAAGAGAAGGGCTGCCACGCTCGTTAAGAAATAATCAAGTCAAGTAGGGACACACTGGCCTCTTCCTTTTTTTTTTTAAACTACTTTCGAATGCTCATCCCCTTAAATTGGATTGCGCGATACTCTGAATTTCGTGCGATAAATTTGAAACACGAAGCAATTGCATGACTACTACATATTCCGAAAAGGGTTCATATTAGAGAACCGCGAAAAATTACTATCCTTTCACCACAACATTCCCATTACCAGTGTTTAATAGAATGCCCATTTCGGTGCTGCTTTTTATATCAGGTATTGTACTAAAGTAAGAGGTTAAATTTCTTGTGGTATTATTGAAAACCTCGTGGTGTTATTGAATTAGAACAAAATGCCGAGGTTCAACGACAGTCGGCCATACACTATTCAGGAACCATTTTTTATCTGGCTATCGAAATACGATTTGTGCATGAGAAAGAAGTATTTTACTGCTGCTTTTAGAACATTTGCATCGTTTTTGTACGATATTTTTTTATTTTGCCGTTTGTCGATTGCCGATTGCCGTTTGCCGGCCATTTTTGGACAAAATTTGTCGATTTCCGTTTGCCGATTTTTCAAAATCGTTTGCCGCACATCCCTGTTCGCGATGCAGTGAGTCGGTAAAACGAGGACCGCTCTACACTAGCTAACCCAGAAATTATCTTAAAAACCATACAGACATCTCTGAGTCTCCTCCTAGACTGCAACGAGTGTACTCCTAGAAAATTGCTCCTTATTTTTGACTTCGGAAAACGAGAGTATAAGAATCCTCCATATCTAATTACAACCTTGCGGGTATAGTTATTTTGTATTTTTTCGATAGCTTGAATGTCCTTCACCTTGTGTGGTGCAAACACTGTGGTCCCGCATTCTACCAAAGGCCTAACATACAATATCGCTCGTAGGATTTGGTCAGAAATCGAGCGAGGTCGGGTTTTCGCGTCTTTTTCGTCTTTTTTGTATAACTCACTTCAAAGTCAACTTTGAGCGAAACTAGGGAGATATAATAAATAAATAAATATTCGTGATCCTCGCGTTGAGGGCTACCCAATGGTACAGGCTTTGTGGTGATTACGTTGAGAACTACAGAAGTTTCGTAATCACCCAGGTTTGTGATTACGGTACCGTGATGGATGGTGCGCTACCGTCTCCGCCTGCGTTTCCCTGTGTCTACCGTATATAGAGAGCTGGTTGATTGCGAAATTTCCATGGTTCTGAACGAAATCCTTACAATAGCTTCACCATTGGGTAGCCCTCCTCGCCTGGATTATGAATATCTCCCTAGTTTCGCTCAAATTTGACTTTGAAGCGAGTTATACAAAAAAGACGAAAAAGAGGCGAAAACCCGACCTCGCTCGATTTCTGACCAAATCCTATGAGCGGTATTGTACGTTACGAAAGCCTTCATTAGGACACTTTTGTTTTTTGTAGCCAACCCTTTCAGTAACTGGTAGCTGCGAGCGTTTGCCTTTCTGCAAATTGTTCTATAGTGTTCAGTGAAATCAAGTTTCTTGTCATAGGAGAACCCCAGGTTCTGGCAGACCGCTGTTGTTTGTGCATGTCTCGGGCTAACTGTGAGAGTTTTAGCCGGGAAATAACCGCGAAATACCTGCTTGCCGCGTAATAGCCGTGAAGTAGCCGCCAAATACTTCTCGCCGTGAAATGGTCGATAAATAATGCTGGCCGCGAATCAGCCGAGAAATATGTGATGATCGCCGCGAATTAGCCGCAAATTAGCCGCCAAATATGTGGTCTGCTTGGCCGTAGTTCAGTTTAGTTTAGTTGAGCTTAGCAGAGTTATGTGCGGTCTATGCGATGGCGAACTTCCTAGTGCTGCTGAGCCGTGTCCAACTCTGAGAAAATTTGCCCCGGCGGCAGACCAACCCTGCCTTGAATGCTCCTAATCGGTGCCTGCAGGGTAGTGTCTATCCAGAATCCCTCCACCAGCTATGCCATGGCATCAATCCCGCATCGGTGCCTCAACCAGGACGCGACGGTTCCCAAACCCGGTCCGGTGGTACTTCAATCCTACCGCGACGGTGCCTGAATCTGGCTGCGACGGTGCCCGATTCCGGCCGCGACGGTCCCTGGAACCGGCTACCCGGTCCCGGCCCGCTAAAAGGGCGTAACCTTCGGCGAGGTCTGCGGTGAAAAACCACCCTCTCTGCACACTCCGGCGAAAACCGCCCCACCCCCCAGCCGTGAGGATCCCCTATCCCCAGCGGTCAAAATTAAAGGCAGTGTTCACCATGATTTTCATTCCCGCGTTTTCCACTCAAAACAAAGCGTTGGCCACCGAGTGTTACAGAAATTACGAAGAAACGGCGAGAAACGCACTAAACCATCTTATTTCAGTGAGATTATTCTCTGGTCTGGACTAGTTGTCCAGTTGTATGAACATGTTCACGGTGGTTGCCACCGGTGAAAAATGGGATCAGTCGAAAACGGAAGAATATTTCAGGCTAAAAAGTACTAGTTAGGGTCCGAAGGAAATAACGGAGCAACAGAGAGTAGAGAATTGCAAAACACGGGCCACAAAAGATTTCATTGTCATAGCATACAGTTCCAGTGAGAGTAGAGAGACGTGGTGAGAGTAAAGGATTTCGTGCCCTTCTGGGGCGTTTTTCTCGAATTCTTCGTCATTTCAGTTCTATCCGGGTGCCAAACAATCGATTTAGCTATTAATCTCAAAATCGAAGATTATCGTGAACATTGCCTTTAAAGGCACAGTCCAAGCTCAGGGGCGAAATCTGAGATTTCAACATAATTGTGAAGTAGACCCACCCCATATAACACCTGCCAAGTGCGAGCTCTCAATTCCTTCGAACAAGTGAGATATAGGAGGAAGCCACCCTGGGGCTCCCACACCCGGAAGCCACTTTGGCACGCCCCTTTTACGATCTTTCGAGCTAAACAGTGGCGAGATGAGCGATGATTTCCGATCGATAGCCCCGTTCTTCCCTTCATTCCCAGCCTCTCTATCCATTCAGGTCGGATCGCATACATCGGCTGCAAATGACGGAAGTTACAAGCCACGGAACACTCGTCCACCTTGCTTCCGTAGCTCAATTTTTGAGGGGCCATATGTTCGTTCCCAGAGGGTCTGGTACGATTTCAGAGACTTTATTGGAATCAGCGTGGGGCCGTTTTGAATATAGACAGAAAAACGATTTCGAGGTTGGACTGTGCCTTTAAGCTGGCCTCCGGAGAGGGACTCGAAGTCACCTCCCAGGGCCGGCATCAGAATGCCGAATGGGGACTCGAGTGAGATGAGGCACCTTTTACACCGGCTGTGCTCATGGTAAACACATTAACACGTGATCATTTGCTTTACCATGTTTTTCATGTCTGCCACTGCAGCCGTGCCTGCGGTCAAGTGGTTCCGCAGCCCTCTCTGACTCATCAGCCTGCTGACTAGTGTAGCAGGGGCGTCGCGGTAGCATCGCGATTCGCGAAGCCGACCCGAAACTGTGGCGAGGCCCACGCTTCACTATCGCGGCACCGTTCATGATTGCGTACTGTTGCGGACAAGAAGAAATCTTCCAAGATTCCGGAGCCGTTGCTAAATCGGCCCGGCACGGTCTCGGGTTGCGGCGCCGTCTCGCTACGGTCAATGCAAATTTTCTCAGAGTACTCCGGAATGCTAAAGGTAAAATCGAGTTTCTTGATCACCAATTATTGCTGCATCTGCTTTCATGAACGCATTCCAGTAGACATACCGGGCGATGATCAACCATGGCAGAACGGAGCTTTGTAGTCACATACTGCTCGATACAAAATAATGGGATTTTGAAGCATCACGAATCTATTCACAACGGGACGCTCATGAGCTCGGATGATATGTAGCAGGACATTCTTCTTATTCTCTCCTCTTACTACCAGAATGCTACATCTCAACGGAACATGGAGTCATCAGCCAATTCGGCATATATTGAAGACTCAAGCCTTGTAAATTTTAATGGCTTCACATTAAATTCCCAGACAAGATACGGAGTGAGTAGTTTCCCACAATTACTTCCTACATCTTTGTCATGTTCAGATGTAATCTTTGGCCTGGATCAATAGTCTTGATGGACATAAGCCCTGCCTTGCGATTCAACGAAAAATGTCTACCAGTGTTTGGCTTGATTCGTGGGTTTGGGAAACCGATGCAAAGAGACCTCAATATTGATTTGGACTTCTTCTGGAACACACGACAATAGTTATGATTTACGATATGGCTGTCTGTAATTGTGAATGAAGATCTCATTTCCAGAATGGTGGCTGTGTGAAGAGCACCAGTTGCCGAGAAATAGCCAAGGAATAGCCGACAAGTTGCCCACCAGGCTCCGCAGTGGCTCCTGGTGGGCTATTTGTCGGCTATTTTGCGGCTATTTCGCGGACAAAATCGTTTCAATCGAGCATTGGCTGCGAAATAGCCGTGAAATACCCAAGATACATATAGCTGAGAAATAGCCCACCAGGAGCCGCCGCGGAGCCTGGTGGGCTATTTCTCGGCTATATCTCAGCCAAAACTTTCAGAGAAGAGCCAGGCGTTACGGGTGAAGCTGATGGTGTTCTGGAGGATACCAGGCGTTAAAGAAAACGCCGAAGAGCGATGTCTCGGGATAATCGAGCGACATTTCAAGGCAATGAATTCAACCTCTAAACGGCAGCGGTCCGGCGGAACACAACTACGAGTGTCTGAAAAACTAGGATTCCAATGAATCTCTTACCGAGGTAGGATTGGCTCTGTATTTTAAAGGAATTTATTTAGGAAGGACGCTAGAAATCTTTTAAAGGCAGGGTTCTCGATAAAATCGGTTGTTTTGCTATACCCATGGATTGGTAGATCTGGTCATCACAAAAGCGAAAATAAGTAAAACATTGGAGAAAAAACGCTCAGGAGCAAATTATGGCTTGGTGTCCTCCCGCCCCCAATTATCGAGATTTGGGTAAAAGCCTGTTTTGTCAACTTTTATTCTGCTTCTAAACTAATTTCTGAACATTTCTGGAGGCGACTGATTACTTTAACAGCAAAATAAATGTCGGATAAGCGAGCATTAAGGAATATCGCGCTAATTAGGGGGCCGGCCGACACCGGTAATTAGCCCTTATACCTTGATTTCGAGCGTTTTCCCGCAAATTTCCGGTTTTTTTCACGTATTTTCAATTTTGTGATGGCCAAACCTACATTCCTATAAAGAGAGCTCAAAAGTTGTTTTTATCGCGAACCCTGCCTTTAACCAAATCCTATAAGCGTTACACGATTTGTGGATGTTTTTTTTGGACCTACAACTCCGCCAACGCGTAGCTAAATGCCTCACACGGAAACCAGAGATGCTCAGGGTTTCGGAGGCATCTAGTCTAATTTTGACACGAGAATTTACGTAAATTACGGAAAGTTTAGCCTCAGTTGGTGAAATTTTAGCTACAGCGCCCGCATATTCTACGTGAATTCTCGCTACAGCACCCGCATATTCTACGCTTATTCTCGTTGCAGCACACGGTCGATCGACCCACCCAGTCTTGATCTGTACTAGAAAGACGATCCCTGCTGCGATCGAGCGCACCGCCGTTTCTTCCCCACGGCCTGCAGCATCCCAGCGGCCAAAATTGTCTCTAGCAAGGTCTTTCAGAGAGCGACACCGGGTCACCCTCCACGACCACCCACAGACTGTCAATTTATTCGTTGGTTGACAGGGGCAGGACTGATCGAACGGCATCCCTGTGTTCCGCGTAGCCAACGCGGGTTAAGATTGCATTTCAACACAGCCTGCCGCTAAATCCGTAGATTCTCGCTACAAAATTATAGCGAGAATATACGGGTTTAGCGTCAGAGAGAACAATGGTTCGAACGACACAAGAATATGCGGGTTTTAGCTATCGTAGCTAATACCCTTAAATTCTCGATACATGGAATGGGGCGGCGTTTCAGGCCGCGCCCTCGGAGGCATCTAGCTACGCATTGACAGAGAAACGAAACCTTCAATAAACCTAGAAGCGTTATTTTATCAGACTTTATACGTAAATACAGTGCATTCAAAAATGATAATCTCACCCATGAAAACCGAGGTTTTCCAAATGCTTCACAGTTTGGCGATCCATGCTGTTCACTATTGAATTGAGCAGTGCAAAAAACTCGTGCATACTCAGTCTTATGACTACTCCATGATTTTAAACAATTTTAAGATAAATTTTCGGATTTTTCACCAGAAGTTTCACAAATGATAGGCTCACCGTGTAAAATTTCAAATTTCTTACTTCGAAAAATTTCCCGTTACAAGTCCATTACATATCATTGACTTGGGTACATCGTACATCGTTGTTGCTAGTATGGGACGTGGTACTGCTCTTACTTCTTCTGAACAAGCCCAGATTTGTGCCCTCGCCTCTGTGGGACTGAGTTAGCGAAGAATAGCGGCACAAATCGGACGTTCGCAACACTGTGTTGGGAAGTTTCTTAGAGATCCGGCATCTTATGGAAAGGTGAAGTCTACCGGACGCCCTAAGAAGGTCACCAGTCAGGATGCCCGAAGGATCAGTCGCCTATGATCCAACAGCACGCTGTCGCTGAATCAAGTCAGGTCTGAATTATCGCTTGATGTTTCGAAAACAGTTGTCTGGAACACCTTAAACGGCAATGAAAACATCGTCCGCCAAGTTATGAAGAAGGCCCGTCAATGTCCGCCAACCATAAAGCAGCTCGGCTGGAATTTGCAAGAAAGAACATGGCAACTAACTGGGAAAAGGCAAAGCGATCTCCCATAAGCCAAGAAAACTTGAAAAATGAGATTAAAATTGTTTAGGTTATTTTCTCCGACGGGAGAAAATTTAATCTCGATGGTCCTGATGGAGCTCGGTACTAATGGAGGGATCTCCGCAAGGATCCGTTGATCTTTACCAGGAGGAATTTCATTGGCGGCTCGCTGATGTGTTGGGGAGCATTTTGCAGCGAAGGTGTTTTGGAGATGGCCTTCACTTCCTGTCGGAGGAACTCGGAGGAATACGAGGAAACTCTTAGGAGACATCTACAGTTGTTCTTTTCTGGAATACGACGTTAGCGCTTCACTTTCCAGCAGGATAACGCTGCAGTACATGTGTCGAGGTCAACAAAATCCTGGTTTGCGCAGCAACGAATTCGTGTGATGGAATGGCCTGCGTGCTGCCCTGAGTGCAGCCCCATAGAGAATATCTAGGGCATAATTGTGAGCCAGGTTTATACGAACAACAAGCAGTATGGCACTGTAGATGAGCTTAAAGCTGCTGATCTCGAAGCCTGGACCAACGTTGATAAGAATGTCATATCAAATTTGATCCTTTCTATGCCTAAGGCCTATTTCAGAGTACCATCGCCGATCGCGGCGATAGCATTGTTATCATGAGTATCGATCGTGATCGCGCCGCTGGTCGATTCTCATTCGAAGCATGCTATCGCCGCGATCGGCGATCGTACTCTAAAATAGGCCTAAGAGTTTTTGAGGTCATTGCTAACGGTGGTGGACCTATATCATACTAGATTTTATTGTTTGTTCACGTTTTGTTCAATAAATAATTGTTTTCGCAGGGTGAGCCTATCATTTTTGAACGGTGAAAAAACCGAAAATTTACCTTAAAATTGTTCAAAATCGTAGAGTATTCATAGGATTGAATAAGCACGGGTTTTTTTGCACTGCGGAATTCAATGGTAAACAGTATGGATCGCCAAACTGTAAAGCGTTTCGAAAACCTTGATTTTCAAGGGTGAGCCTATCATTTCTGAACGCACTGTATTGGAAAGCTGCGGGAAAGTGGAGCGGCAGCTGTGAATCATTTTTGAAACGATTCAACAAGGAAACTCGTTTTGATCAGATTGGCGATTCCGACTGAACTGAACTTTTCTAGAACTAGTGTCGCTCGAGGATTTAAAATGAGTCCATCAGCCATTCCCGTAATTCAACTCCGGATCACATACGAAGCCATTTAGGAAATTCTGAAGCGTGGTGTTAGACACCTATGGAGGTTGGAAGCTCGAGAAAGACATCTTGAAACAAGTGCAATACTGGCACGCATCTTACTCGACATTCCGGGGCCTAATGATGAGGACATCAGAGGAAAACTTCAGGAATTTCATGAACCGCAGGCTATTTCGAGGTTTTATTTCTCTGTACAATCCATTCACAGCTTTCTCAGGTATCTGTCAATGCTTCTAAATGCTGCAATTCGGCTGTGGAGTTCTCGAACATCGTCCCATCAAATGGCTTCTAATGAGAGTAAGGCATCAGAAGGTAAGACTGGTGTGGGCGACGGAGTAGATACCCTAGACTCAACATCATTGGTAAAAAGCCATTATCTGAGATTTTTGGCCGCGAAATAGCCCACCAGGCCCCGCAGCGGCTCCTGGTGGACTAATTCCCAGCTATTCCGCGGCGATTTCTTGGTTTCTCACGGAACGGACAAGAAGTAACCGTGAAATAGCCGAGATATAACCGAGAAAGATTTAGAAGTAATCAAAATTAACCGAGACGCAACCGTCGCCGGCTCGCCCAGCCACCATCTGGGGCCGCCAGCGGTTGGGCGGGGCCTCCAAAGGCTGAACGACGTCCAAGTAACTCAAACTTGGTTGCTGACATCTGAATCATGCCTCTGGAATGCGCCGTATATCTACCTGGAGAGCATTATTTCTCGGCTACTTGGCGGCTATTTCGCGGCGAGCATCATTCGGCGGCTATTTTGCAGCGAGCATGATTTAGCTGCTATTTCGCGGCGAGCATTATTTGGCGGCTATTTCGCGGCTATTACGCGGCAAGCAGGCATTTCGCGGCTATTTCTAGGCCAAAACTCTCAGAGTTCTCTCAGCTTTATCTAGTGCTCCAAAGGAACGAGTCGTAAATTCAACTGAAGAGATAATTTTTTGACATTGCTGTTGACTCTGTTGATGATGCTCCGTCGCCTAAGCTAGTCTTGTCATCTGATGCCTTACTCTCATCGAAAACTATTTGGTGAGACGACATCCGAGAACTCCACAGCCACGGTGTCTACGTTTCGCAGAGTTGGCAGATACCTGAAAACCTTTGATTGGATTGTACAGAGAAACAAAACCTCAAAATCGCCTGTGGTTCATGAAATTCCTGGTTTTATTCTGATATTCTTGTCATTAAACCTTGGAATGTCGTGTAAGATGCATGTCATGAACCCCCCCCCCAGTGTTTCTTTCGTTTCACGATGTCCCCGGCCTCAAAGATGTCTTACGCCGACCTTCAGAAATTCTTAAATCGCTTGTATTGTGATCCCGCGCAGACTTCCAGGAACGGCTCCTGGTGGACCCATTCAAAACCTCTGATCACTATGTAACGAAGTTTCGCTTCTGAATGAACGGCCAGTCCCAAAAAATGCAAAGTACACCAAGATAATATCGAACACGGCGAAGAAGTCGATCGAGTTGAGGAAGAGACAAAATTCGCGAATTGCGAATGTTGAAAATTTTCTCCCTCATCGATGGATATTTGCGCTATAGTCCTGTAGCATACTTTATAAAACGGCATTATCCCCGAAAATACCGTGTCAAAAGATGAACTCGATAGCCCTAAGGGGAGCAAAGATATTCTGAAAGAAAGGCCATGTCAATAGATTTTTGTCAACTATTGTATGTAGAGTCCAAATATGCCCTTCGCAGCTGACTAGAATCATTCTGAAAGAAGCAAAAGCATTTTCCAATCTAAGCGAAAAAGTGAGGTTTCGTGCAATTCCAAAGGTGTTCTGTTAAGATTTCGAGTTTTGCTCAGAACCTGCACCTATGTAAGGGTAATCCAGGGTGCTGAACACGAACCCTTATCAGAACGAAACACGGGGTTTCCTTGTTGAAATTCCGAGGTGGACAGTTCCGTGGTTTGCTGTAGGTCATGGTGGGTAATATGCCATTCATGTGGGCAAAACCCACCCAAATAACTCGAAAATCGACAAGTATATATCAAGTTCGTATACAGCACACCGAATGACCCTCACATAGAAATTTTGAGTCAAATCTGAGACTGACCAGA
Organism: Aplectana chamaeleonis; assembly: GCA_029168955.1. Classification (NCBI taxonomy): domain Eukaryota; kingdom Metazoa; phylum Nematoda; class Chromadorea; order Rhabditida; family Cosmocercidae; genus Aplectana; species Aplectana chamaeleonis. The sequence goes on along the minus strand of JAPDOI010001052.1, from coordinate 185,011 downwards.
CTACGGCATACCAACCGTAATCTAATGTAAGCTGTGAAAAATCGACAAGCTGTTCACAGATTTGTGTAAAGCACTCCAAAAAACTTAAAGAAACCATCTGGGCCACATTTATCGAAGCATTCTGAAAATCGAAAAAGTTGCGTTTTGCCCTCAAATTTTACCACCATGGTAAGCTTTGAGCGCGTTCAATCAAAAGCTTTAGAAAATCGTTAAATAAACTTCAGCTTCGTGATCAGCACCCCAAATAACCCCCTTGGAAGAATTTCAAGTCATATCTGGAACATTTTTCTAAAACGTTTTCAGATCCCACTAAACAGAGCTCTCGTAAATCCCTAGTGACCTGTCGATTTCAATTATCACTAGCAGCGGAGCGGTGGGCCTCGGCGAAATATAACTAGTGATAAGGAGGTTTCGACGAAAAAGCCACCGCTCCGCACTGTGATAACCGAAAACAGGAGTTCACTTGAAATGAACCAGAGTCTATGTACATATGTAAGCTCTGGTACATCCCAAGTGACCTGTTGATTTCGATTATCACCAGCAGCGGAGCGGTGGGCCTCGCTGAAATATAACTAGGGATAAGGAGGTTTCGACTAAAAAGCCACCGCTCCGCGCTCTGATAACCGAAAACAGGAGTTCACTTGAAATGAACCAGAGTCTATGTACATATGTAAGCTCTGGTACATCCCTAGTGACCTGTTGATTTCGATTATCACCAGCATCGGAGCGGTGGGCCTCGCTGAAATATAACTAGTGATAAGGAGGTTTCGACTAAAAAGCCACCGCTCCGCGCTGTGATAACCGAAAACAGGAGTTCACTTGAAATGAACCAGAGTCTATGTACATATGTAAGCTCTGGTACATCCCTAGTGACCTGTTGATTTCGATTATCACCAGCATCGGAGCGGTGGGCCTCGCTGAAATATAACTAGTGATAAGGAGGTTTCGACTAAAAAGCCACCGCTCCGCGCTGTGATAACCGAAAACAGGAGTTCACTTGAAATGAACCAGAGTCTATGTACATATGTAAGCTCTGCTACATCCCAAGTGACCTGTTGATTTCGATTATCACCAGCAGCGGAGCGGTGGGCCTCGCTGAAATATAACTAGGGATAAGGAGGTTTCGACTAAAAAGCCACCGCTCCGCACTGTGATAACCGAAAACAGGAGTTTACTTGAAATGAACCAGAGTCTATGTACATATGTAAGCTCTGGTACATCCCAAGTGACCTGTTGATTTCGATTATCACCAGCAGCGGAGCGGTGGGCCTCGCTGAAATATAACTAGGGATAAGGAGGTTTCGACTAAAAAGCCACCGCTCCGCACTGTGATAACCGAAAACAGGAGTTTACTTGAAATGAACCAGAGTCTATGTATAGTGGAGTCCATAAAGAGTGTCTCATTTACTTATCAATGAGAAGCGGTCGATTTGAGATCAATGAACATGAAACTCGTTGCAGCACAACCGCTCTCGCTCAATCGGTATCGAGCGTGCTGGGATGGGATTCATGCACATTGATCCCCAGCCGACCGCTTCTTATTGATAAGTAAATGAGTTTACTCATGGTGAACTCCACTCTACATATGTAAGCTCTGGTACATCCCAAGTGACCTGTTGATTTCGATTATCACCAGCAGCGGAGCGGTGGGCCTCGCTGAAATATAACTAGGGATAAGGAGGTTTCGACGAAAAAGCCACCGCTCCGCACTGTGATAACCGAAAACAGGAGTTTACTTGAAATGAACCAGAGTCTATGTACATATGTAAGCTCTGGTACATCCCAAGTGACCTGTTGATTTCGATTATCACCAGCAGCGGAGCGGTGGGCCTCGCTGAAATATAACTAGGGATAAGGAGGTTTCGACTAAAAAGCCACCGCTCCGCGCTGTGATAACCGAAACCAGGAGTTTACTTGAAATGAACCAGAGTCTATGTACATATGTAAGCTCTGGTACATCCCAAGTGACCTGTTGATTTCGATTATCACCAGCAGCGGAGATGTGGGTCTCGCTGAAATATAACTAGTGATAAGGAGGTTTCGACTAAAAAGCCACCGCTCCGCGCCGTGATAACCGAAAACAGGAGTTCACTTGAAATGAACCAGAGTCTATGTACATATGTAAGCTCTGGTACATCCCTAGTGACCTGTTGATTTCGATTATCACCAGCAGCGGAGCGGTGGGCCTCACTGAAATATAACTAGTGATAAGGAGGTTTCGACTAAAAAGCCACCGCTCCGCGCCGTGATAACCGAAAACAGGAGTTCACTTGAAATGAACCAGAGTCTATGTACATATGTAAGCTCTGGTACATCCCTAGTGACCTGTTGATTTCGATTATCACCAGCAGCGGAGCGGTGGGCCTCACTGAAATATAACTAGTGATAAGGAGGTTTCGACTAAAGCCACCGTTTCCGCGCCGTGATAACCGAAAACAGGAGTTCACTTGAAATGAACCAGAGTCTATGTACATATGTAAGCTCTGGTACATCCCAAGTGACCTGTTGATTTCGATTATCACCAGCAGCGGAGCGGTGGGCCTCGCTGAAATATAACTAGTGATAAGGAGGTTTCGACGAAAAAGCCACCGCTCCGCGCTGTGATAACCGAAAACAGGAGTTTACTTGAAATGAACCAGAGTCTATGTACATATGTAAGCTCTGGTACATCCCTAGTGACCTGTTGATTTCGATTATCACCAGCAGCGGAGCGGTGGGCCTCGCTGAAATATAACTAGGGATAGGGAGGTTTCGACGAAAAAGCCACCGCTCCGCGCTGTGACAACCGAAAACAGGAGTTCACTTGGAATGAACCAGAGTCTATGTACATATGTAAGCTCTGGTACATCCCTAGTGTCCTCTTGATTTCGATTCCCACCACCAGCGGACCGGGGGGCCTCACTGAAATATAACAAGTGAAGAGGAGGTTTCGACTAAAAAGCCACCGCTCCGCGCTGTGATAACCGAAAACAGGAGTTCACTTGAAATGAACCAGAGTCTATGTACATATGTAAGCTCTGGTACATCCCTAGTGACCTGTTGATTTCGATTATCACCAGCAGCGGAGCGGTGGGCCTCGCTGAAATATAACTAGGGATAGGGAGGTTTCGACGAAAAAAAGCCACCGCTCCGCGCTGTGATAACCGAAAACAGGAGTTCACTTGGAATGAACCAGAGTCTATGTACATATGTAAGCTCTGGTACATCCCTAGTGACCTGTTGATTTCGATTATCACCAGCAGCGGAGCGGTGGGCCTCGCTGAAATATAACTAGTGATAAGGAGGTTTCGACTAAAAAGCCACCGCTCCGCGCTGTGATAACCGAAAACAGGAGTTCACTTGAAATGAACCAGAGTCTATGTACATATGTAAGCTCTGGTACATCCCTAGTGACCTGTTGATTTCGATTATCACCAGCAGCGGAGCGGTGGGCCTCGCTGAAATATAACTAGTGATAAGGAGGTTTCGACTAAAAAGCCACCGCTCCGCGCTGTGATAACCGAAAACAGGAGTTCACTTGAAATGAACCAGAGTCTATGTACATATGTAAGCTCTGGTACATCCCTAGTGACCTGTTGATTTCGATTATCACCAGCAGCGGAGCGGTGGGCCTCACTGAAATATAACTAGTGATAAGGAGGTTTCGACTAAAAGCCACCGCTCCGCGCTGTGATAACCGAAAACAGGAGTTCACTTGAAATGAACCCAGAGTCTATGTACATATGTAAGCTCTGGTACATCCCTTTAGTGACCTGTTGATTTCGATTATCACCAGCAGCGGAGCGGTGGGCCTCGCTGAAATATAACTAGTGATAAGGAGGTTTCGACTAAAAAGCCACCGCTCCGCGCTGTGATAACCGAAAACAGGAGTTCACTTGAAATGAACCAGAGTCTATGTACAGCTCTGGTACATCCCAAGTGACCTGTTGATTTCGATTATCACCAGCAGCGGAGCGGTGGGCCTCACTGAAATATAACTAGTGATAAGGAGGTTTCGACTAAAAAGCCACCGCTCCGCGCTGTGATAACCGAAAACAGGAGTTTACTTGAAATGAACCACAGTCTACGTACATATGGAACCTCTGGTACATCCCTAGTGAACTGGTGGTTTCGATTGTCACCAGCAGCGGAGCGGTGACCTCGCTGAAATATAACTAGGGATAGGAAGTTCCGACGAAAAGCCACCGCTCCGCGCTGTGATAACCGAAAACAGGAGTTCACTTGAAATGAACCAGAGTCTATGTACATATGTAAGCTCTGGTACATCCCTAGTGACCTGTTGATTTCGATTATCACCAGCAGCGGAGCGGTGGGCCTCGCTGAAATATAACTAGGGATAGGGAGGTTTCGACTAAAAAGCCACCGCTCCGCGCTGTGATAACCGAAAACAGGAGTTTACTTGAAATGAACCAGAGTCTATGTACATATGTAAGCTCTGGTACATCCCTAGTGACCTGTTGATTTCGATTATCACCAGCAGCGGAGCGGTGGACCTCGCTGAAATATAACTAGTGATAGGGAGGTTTCGACTAAAAAGCCACCGCTCCGCGCTGTGATAACCGAAAACAGGAGTTCACTTGGAATGAACCAGAGTCCATGTAAGTAAACGCTCCATCAACAATCGGTACAAGTGGAAAACGCTATTACTCTGTATACAGCTCGCAGAATGTGCTCTCACTCAAACTTTGCCCAAAGGCGTCATTTTGAGCGCTGAGCACGATTATGAGATCCCTTTCCAGGTTTCCGAAAGATTACTGCGCGTTCTGGAAGGTATAACAGGTACGGAAATCAGGGAAAAAGCGCCTATAGCTCAGGCGATTTTCGGCTCCGAGCCGCACAGAACAGGAATCGGAGCCGCCTGACAGTTCGGCTCGTTCTACCAATCTCCGGGCCACTGCTGTTGCTGTTCGGGTGAACCGCTGCAGCCCGAACAGCAGCAGCAGTGGCCCGGAAACCAACAGCAGTGGCCCGTACAGCAACAGTAGCCGACTCGCAGATTGGAAACACGAGCCGAGCTGTCAGGCGGCTCGGGGCCGATAATCGCTTGAGAGTTTTGTTCAAAGCTACCGTAGGCAGCTCGGATGGGCATATTCTGAATCCGAAAATGGTGCTGGAATTGTAAAACTTATTTGGATTGGCCACTTTGGCTAATATATAGTAAAATACTTGTATGTAGCAAAGTTTTTTCTTGCCGTTTGCCGATTGCCGTTTGCCAAATTCTCAAAATCGGTTGCCGCACATTCCTGACCCGAAAGACAAACTGAGGACTTTTTCGCTAAATTTGAACCTTAGCAAACGGTATTTTTCTGGAAAACCCTTATCAAAAGTATTCCGAATTTTCGGCACCGGCTGATCGTGGGTCGCCGGATCTCAGAAAACAATTGAAAGTCTTTGATAATCACGATCCGAATATGAGTTCGAAATGAAAAGCTCGTGGTTTTGCAAAAAAAACCAAAAAAAAACTGTTAAAAAATCCACGGGTGGTTTTTTGAACAAATAATCGTGTGCCGCGAGTACCTGCCAAGGTTACCAGCGGTAACTTCTGGGAGCGAATACGGGCCCCTTTGTTCTTTAGGAAAATTGCCGCGAACGTGCCGCGAATCTGCCGAAAGCCTCGAACCCCGGGAACACCTCGGCTCCGCAATCTTCAGTGGCACAATTCTGGCACTACTGGTTACCCTGCCGCCACTTCAGTAACCCGGACCGGCGGTGCTCTACTGCCTGACTCGGGAAACGTTAAAGGCAATGTTCACGATGATTTTCGTCCGCAAGTTTTTCACATAAAACAATGCGTTGGCCTCCAAGGGTTACTAAAATCACGACGAAACGGCGATAAACGCATTAAAACGTCGTATTTCAATGACATTATTCTGTAACATGGACTAGTTGTCCGGTGGATGAACATGTTCATGGTGGTTGTCACCCGTATAAAATGGGGCTAATCAGAAATGGAGGAATATTTTAGGCAAAACAGTATTAGTTAGGGTTCGAAGGAAAGCACGGAGCATTAGAGAGTAGAGAATTGCAAAGGACGGGTCCACAAAAGATTTTATTGTCACAACCAACACTTCCTGTGATACTTAAAGGCAGTGGTCACGATGAAAAACGTTATCGAAAATGCTACAAAAAATCAGCTTAGATCGAAAACAGCTGAAAAACTATGAGGGTAGCGCGGTGAAAAACGGGCTAGAATTAGAGTTTCTAGGGCCTAAAGATGCCAGCTCGTGCACACGTGCACAGCGATGACGAAAAAGATCGCAGTCTCATGCCGAGCAGTCAAAAATCATCGACATTCAGAGGACGAAATAATTGCAAATTTAACGAATAAAAACAGTTAAACAATGATTGCATCACTTCAGCCACTGTTTTTGACTAGATGTGTACATAAATTCGAAGGTTCATTGATTGAAATTCAATTGAAAGCCAGCTGATGTTGCTGATATAAGAGGTTATCGATGTTGATGATGTGTGGTGGGCTCGTCCACCATCAAAAGACAAGAAAGTTCAGGTTTCAAATTTGGCCCAAAACAGTGGTTTTTCGCGATTTTTTCTTGTAGGTCCTACTACTCGAGACCCAGAGAAGGATTTGGAGAGAAAAAGACGTCAAGCATATTTGATCGCGACCACTGCCTTTAAGAGGCGGGTTGATACTTAAGGATTTAGGGTACTTGTGGTGCGTTTTTCTCAATTTCTTCGTCATTTTAGTTCTACCCGGGGGCACTTAGTCAATATAGTGAATAATCTCAAAATTGAAGATTATCGTGAACACTGCCTTTAAAACGTCGTATTTCAGTGACATTATTTTGTAACATGGACTAGTTGTCCGGCTGGATGGACATGTTCGTGGTGGTTGTCACCGGTGGAAAAGTGGGTCAATCGAAAACAGAAGAATATTTTATGCAAGGCAGGATTAGTTAGGGCCCTAAGGAACGAATAGAGCAATAGAGAGTTGAGAATTCTAAAGGACGGGTCCACAAAAGATTTCATTGTCACAACAAACACTCCCTGTGATACTTAAAAGGCGGGGTGATACTTAAGGATTTCGTGTACTTCTGGTGCGTTTTTCTCAATTTCTTCGTCATTTTAGTTCTACCCGGGGGCACTTAGTCAATATAGTGAATAATCTCAAAATTGAAGATTATCGTGAACACTGCCTTTAAAACGTCGTATTTCAGTGACATTATTTTGTAACATGGACTAGTTGTCCGGCTGGATGGACATGTTCGTGGTGGTTGTCACCGGTGGAAAAGTGGGTCAATCGAAAACAGAAGAATATTTTATGCAAGGCAGGATTAGTTAGGGCCCTAAGGAACGAATAGAGCAATAGAGAGTTGAGAATTCTAAAGGACGGGTCCACAAAAGATTTCATTGTCACAACAAACACTCCCTGTGATACTTAAAAGGCGGGGTGATACTTAAGGATTTCGTGTACTTCCGGTGCGTTTTTCTCGATTTCTTCGTCATTTTAGTTCTACCCGGGGGCACTTAGTCAATATAGTGAATAATCTCAAAATTGAAGATTATCGTGAACACTGCCTTTAAAACGTCGTATTTCAGTGACATTATTTTATAACATGGACTAGTTGTCCGGCTGGATGGACATGTTCGTGGTGGTTGTCACCGGTGGAAAAGTGGGTCAATCGAAAACAGAAGAATATTTTATGCAAGGCAGGATTAGTTAGGGCCCTAAGGAACGAATAGAGCAATAGAGAGTTGAGAATTCTAAAGGACGGGTCCTCAAAGATTTCATTGTCACAACAAACACTCCCTGTGATACTTAAAAGGCGGGGTGATACTTGAGGATTTCGGGTACTTCCGGTGCGTTTTCTCGATTTCTTCGTCATTTTAGTTCTACCCGGGGCACTTAGTCAATATAGTGAATAATCTCAAAATTGAAGATTATCGTGAGCACTGCCTTTAAAACGTCGTATTTCAGTGACATTATTTTATAACATGGACTAGTTGTCCGGCTGGATGGACATGTTCGTGGTGGTTGTCACCGGTGGAAAAGTGGGTCAATCGAAAACAGAAGAATATTTTATGCAAGGCAGGATTAGTTAGGGCCCTAAGGAACGAATAGAGCAATAGAGAGTTGAGAATTCTAAAGGACGGGTCCACAAAAGATTTCATTGTCACAACAAACACTCCCTCTGATACTTAAAAGGCGGGCTGATACTTAAGGATTTCGGGTACTTCCGGTGCGTTTTTCTCGATTTCTTCGTCATTTTAGTTCTACCTGGGGCACTTAGTCAATATAGTGAATAATCTCAAAATTGAAGATTATCGTGAACACTGCCTTTAAAACGTCGTATTTCAGTGACATTATTTTATAACATGGACTAGTTGTCCGGCTGGATGGACATGTTCGTGGTGGTTGTCACCGGTGGAAAAGTGGGTCAATCGAAAACAGAAGAATATTTTATGCAAGGCAGGATTAGTTAGGGCCCTAAGGAACGAATAGAGCAATAGAGAGTTGAGAATTCTAAAGGACGGGTCCACAAAAGATTTCATTGTCACAACAAACACTCCCTATGATACTTAAAAGGCGGGCTGATACTTAAGGATTTCGGGTACTTCCGGTGCGTTTTTCTCGATTTCTTCGTCATTTTAGTTCTACCCGGGAGCACTTAGTCAATATAGTGAATAATCTCAAAATTGAAGATTATCGTGAACACTGCCTTTAAAACGTCGTATTTCAGTGACATTATTTTATAACATGGACTAGTTGTCCGGCTGGATGGACATGTTCGTGGTGGTTGTCACCGGTGGAAAAATGGGTCAATCGAAAACAGAAGAATATTTTATGCAAGGCAGGATTAGTTAGGGCCCTAAGGAACGAATAGAGCAATAGAGAGTTGAGAATTCTAAAGGACGGGTCCACAAAAGATTTCATTGTCGCAACAAACACTCCCTGTGATACTTAAAAGGCGGGGTGATACTTAAGGATTTCGGGTACTTCCGGTGCGTTTTTCTCGATTTCTTCGTCATTTTAGTTCTACCTGGGGCACTTAGTCAATATAGTGAATAATCTCAAAATTGAAGATTATCGTGAACACCGCCTTTAAAACGTCGTATTTCAGTGACATTATTTTATAACATGGACTAGTTGTCCGGCTGGATGGGCATGTTCGTGGTGGTTGTCACCGGTGAAAAATTGGCTCAATCGAAAATAGAAGGATATACTATGCAAAGCAGGATTAGTTAGGGCCCTAAGGAAAAATTGGAGCAATAGAGAGTAGAGAACTGCAGAGGACGGGTCCACAAAAGATTTCATAGTCACAACAAACACTCCCTGTGATACTTAAAAGGCAGGCTGATACCTAAGTATTTCGGGTACTTCCGGTGCGTTTTTCTCTATTTCTTCGTCATTTTAGTTCTACCCGGGGGCCACTTAGTCAATATAGTAAAGAATTTCAAAATTGAAGATTTTCGTGAACACTGCCTTAAAAACGTCGTATTTCAGTGACATTATTTTATAACATGGACTAGTTGTCCGGCTGGATGGACATGTTCGTGGTGGTTGTCACCGGTGGAAGAGTGGGTCAATCGAAAACAGAAGAATATTTTATGCAAGGCAGGATTAGTTAGGGCCCTAAGGAACGAATAGAGCAATAGAGAGTTGAGAATTCTAAAGGACGGGTCCACAAAAGATTTCATTGTCACAACAAACACTCCCTATGATACTTAAAAGGCGGGCTGATACTTAAGGATTTCGGGTACTTCCGGTGCGTTTTTCTCGATTTCTTCGTCATTTTAGTTCTACCCGTTGGCACTTAGTCAGTATAGTGAATAATCTCAAAATTGAAGATTATCGTGAACACTGCCTTTAAAACGTCGTATTTCAGTGACATTATTTTATAACATGGACTAGTTGTCCGGCTGGATGGACATGTTCGTGGTGGTTGTCACCGGTGGAAAAGTGGGTCAATCGAAAACGGAAGAATATTTTATGCAAGGCAGGATTAGTTAGGACCCTAAGGAACGAATAGAGCAATAGAGAGTTGAAAATTCTAAAGGACGGGTCCACAAAAGATTTCATTGTCACAACAAACACTCCTGTGATACTTAAAAGGCGGGGTGATACTTAAGGATTTCGGGTACTTCCGGTGCGTTTTTCTCGATTTCTTCGTCATTTTAGTTCTACCCGGGGGCACTTAGTCAGTATAGTGAATAATCTCAAAATTGAAGATTATCGTGAACACTGCCTTTAAAACGTCGTATTTCAGTGACATTATTTTATAACATGGACTAGTTGTCCGGCTGGATGGACATGTTCGTGGTGGTTGTCACCGGTGGAAAAGTGGGTCAATCGAAAACAGAAGAATATTTTATGCAAGGCAGGATTAGTTAGGGCCCTAAGGAACGAATAGAGCAATAGAGAGTTGAAAATTCTAAAGGACGGGTCCACAAAAGATTTCATTGTCACAACAAACACTCCCTATGATACTTAAAAGGCGGGCTGATACTTAAGGATTTCGGGTACTTCCGGTGCGTTTTTCTCGATTTCTTCGTCATTTTAGTTCTACCCGGGGGCACTTAGTCAGTATAGTGAATAATCTCAAAATTGAAGATTATCGTGAACACTGCCTTTAAAACGTCGTATTTCAGTGACATTATTTTATAACATGGACTAGTTGTCCGGCTGGATGGACATGTTCGTGGTGGTTGTCACCGGTGGAAAAGTGGGTCAATCGAAAACAGAAGAATATTTTATGCAAGGCAGGATTAGTTAGGGCCCTAAGGAACGAATAGAGCAATAGAGAGTTGAGAATTCTAAAGGACGGGTCCACAAAAGATTTCATTGTCACAACAAACACTCCCTGTGATACTTAAAAGGCGGGGTGATACTTGAGGATTTCGGGTACTTCCGGTGCGTTTTTCTCGATTTCTTCGTCATTTTAGTTCTACCCGGGGGCACTTAGTCAATATAGTGAATAATCTCAAAATTGAAGATTATCGTGAACACTGCCTTTAAAACGTCGTATTTCAGTGACATTATTTTATAACATGGACTAGTTGTCCGGCTGGATGGGCATGTTCGTGGTGGTTGTCACCGGTGGAAAAGTGGGTCAATCGAAAACAGAAGAATATTTTATGCAAGGCAGGATTAGTTAGGGCCCTAAGGAACGAATAGAGCAATAGAGAGTTGAGAATTCTAAAGGACGGGTCCACAAAAGATTTCATTGTCACAACAAACACTCCCTGTGATACTTAAAAGGCGGGGTGATACTTAAGGATTTCGGGTACTTCCGGTGCGTTTTTCTCGATTTCTTCGTCATTTTAGTTCTACCCGGGGCACTTAGTCAATATAGTGAATAATCTCAAAATTGAAGATTATCGTGAACACTGCCTTTAAAACGTCGTATTTCAGTGACATTATTTTATAACATGGACTAGTTGTCCGGCTGGATGGACATGTTCGTGGTGGTTGTCACCGGTGGAAAAGTGGGTCAATCGAAAACAGAAGAATATTTTATGCAAGGCAGGATTAGTTAGGGCCCTAAGGAACGAATAGAGCAATAGAGAGTTGAGAATTCTAAAGGACGGGTCCACAAAAGAGTTCATTGTCACAACAAACACCCTGTGATACTTAAAAGGCGGGCTGATACTTAAGGATTTCGGGTACTTCCGGTGCGTTTTTCTCGATTTCTTCGTCATTTTAGTTCTACCCGGGGGCACTTAGTCAATATAGTGAATAATCTCAAAATTGAAGATTATCGTGAACACTGCCTTTAAAACGTCGTATTTCAGTGACATTATTTTATAACATGGACTAGTTGTCCGGCTGGATGGACATGTTCGTGGTGGTTGTCACCGGTGGAAAAGTGGGTCAATCGAAAACAGAAGAATATTTTATGCAAGGCAGGATTAGTTAGGGCCCTAAGGAACGAATAGAGCAATAGAGAGTTGAGAATTCTAAAGGACGGGTCCACAAAAGATTTCATTGTCACAACAAACACTCCCTGTGATACTTAAAAGGCGGGGTGATACTTAAGGATTTCGGGTACTTCCGGTGCGTTTTTCTCGATTTCTTCGTCATTTTAGTTCTACCCGGGGGCACTTAGTCAATATAGTGAATAATCTCAAAATTGAAGATTATCGTGAACACTGCCTTTAAAACGTCGTATTTCAGTGACATTATTTTATAACATGGACTAGTTGTCCGGCTGGATGGACATGTTCGTGGTGGTTGTCACCGGTGGAAAAGTGGGTCAATCGAAAACAGAAGAATATTTTATGCAAGGCAGGATTAGTTAGGGCCCTAAGGAACGAATAGAGCAATAGAGAGTTGAGAATTCTAAAGGACGGGTCCACAAAAGATTTCATTGTCACAACAAACACTCCCTGTGATACTTAAAAGGCGGGCTGATACTTAAGGATTTCGGGTACTTCCGGTGCGTTTTTCTCGATTTCTTCGTCATTTTAGTTCTACCCGGGCGCACTTAGTCAATATAGTGAATAATCTCAAAATTGAAGATTATCGTGAACACTGCCTTTAAAACGTCGTATTTCAGTGACATTATTTTATAACATGGACTAGTTGTCCGGCTGGATGGACATGTTCGTGGTGGTTGTCACCGGTGGAAAAGTGGGTCAATCGAAAACAGAAGAATATTTTATGCAAGGCAGGATTAGTTAGGGCCCTAAGGAACGAATAGAGCAATAGAGAGTTGAGAATTCTAAAGGACGGGTCCACAAAAGATTTCATTGTCGCAACAAACACTCCCTGTGATACTTAAAAGGCGGGGTGATACTTAAGGATTTCGGGTACTTCCGGTGCGTTTTTCTCGATTTCTTCGTCATTTTAGTTCTACCCGGGGGCACTTAGTCAATATAGTGAATAATCTCAAAATTGAAGATTATCGTGAACACTGCCTTTAAAACGTCGTATTTCAGTGACGTTATTTCATAACATGGACTAGTTGTCCGGCTGGATGGACATGTTCGTGGTGGTTGTCACCGGTGGAAAAGTGGGTCAATCGAAAACAGAAGAATATTTTATGCAAGGCAGGATTAGTTAGGGCCCTAAGGAACGAATAGAGCAATAGAGAGTTGAGAATTCTAAAGGACGGGTCCACAAAAGATTTCATTGTCACAACAAACACTCCCTATGATACTTAAAAGGCGGGCTGATACTTAAGGATTTCGGGTACTTCCGGTGCGTTTTTCTCGATTTCTTCGTCATTTTAGTTCTACCCGGGGGCACTTAGTCAATATAGTGAATAATCTCAAAATTGAAGATTATCGTGAACACTGCCTTTAAAACGTCGTATTTCAGTGACATTATTTTATAACATGGACTAGTTGTCCGGCTGGATGGACATGTTCGTGGTGGTTGTCACCGGTGGAAAAGTGGGTCAATCGAAAACAGAAGAATATTTTATGCAAGGCAGGATTAGTTAGGGCCCTAAGGAACGAATAGAGCAATAGAGAGTTGAGAATTCTAAAGGACGGGTCCACAAAAGATTTCATTGTCACAACAAACACTCCCTATGATACTTAAAAGGCGGGCTGATACTTAAGGATTTCGGGTACTTCCGGTGCGTTTTTCTCGATTTCTTCGTCATTTTAGTTCTACCCGGGGGCACTTAGTCAATATAGTGAATAATCTCAAAATTGAAGATTATCGTGAACACTGCCTTTAAAACGTCGTATTTCAGTGACATTATTTTATAACATGGACTAGTTGTCCGGCTGGATGGACATGTTCGTGGTGGTTGTCACCGGTGGAAAAGTGGGTCAATCGAAAACAGAAGAATATTTTATGCAAGGCAGGATTAGTTAGGGCCCTAAGGAACGAATAGAGCAATAGAGAGTTGAGAATTCTAAAGGACGGGTCCACAAAAGATTTCATTGTCACAACAAACACTCCCTATGATACTTAAAAGGCGGGCTGATACTTAAGGATTTCGGGTACTTCCGGTGCGTTTTTCTCGATTTCTTCGTCATTTTAGTTCTACCCGGGGGCACTTAGTCAATATAGTGAATAATCTCAAAATTGAAGATTATCGTGAACACTGCCTTTAAAACGTCGTATTTCAGTGACATTATTTTATAACATGGACTAGTTGTCCGGCTGGATGGACATGTTCGTGGTGGTTGTCACCGGTGGAAAAGTGGGTCAATCGAAAACAGAAGAATATTTTATGCAAGGCAGGATTAGTTAGGGCCCTAAGGAACGAATAGAGCAATAGAGAGTTGAGAATTCTAAAGGACGGGTCCACAAAAGATTTCATTGTCACAACAAACACTCCCTGTGATACTTAAAAGGCGGGGTGATACTTAAGGATTTCGTGTACTTCTGGTGCGTTTTTCTCAATTTCTTCGTCATTTTAGTTCTACCCGGGGGCACTTAGTCAATATAGTGAATAATCTCAAAATTGAAGATTATCGTGAACACTGCCTTTAAAACGTCGTATTTCAGTGACATTATTTTATAACATGGACTAGTTGTCCGGCTGGATGGACATGTTCGTGGTGGTTGTCACCGGTGGAAAAGTGGGTCAATCGAAAACAGAAGAATATTTTATGCAAGGCAGGATTAGTTAGGGCCCTAAGGAACGAATAGAGCAATAGAGAGTTGAGAATTCTAAAGGACGGGTCCACAAAAGATTTCATTGTCACAACAAACACTCCCTATGATACTTAAAAGGCGGGCTGATACTTAAGGATTTCGGGTACTTCCGGTGCGTTTTTCTCGATTTCTTCGTCATTTTAGTTCTACCCGGGGGCACTTAGTCAATATAGTGAATAATCTCAAAATTGAAGATTATCGTGAACACTGCCTTTAAAACGTCGTATTTCAGTGACATTATTTTATAACATGGACTAGTTGTCCGGCTGGATGGACATGTTCGTGGTGGTTGTCACCGGTGGAAAAGTGGGTCAATCGAAAACAGAAGAATATTTTATGCAAGGCAGGATTAGTTAGGGCCCTAAGGAACGAATAGAGCAATAGAGAGTTGAGAATTCTAAAGGACGGGTCCACAAAAGATTTCATTGTCACAACAAACACTCCCTATGATACTTAAAAGGCGGGCTGATACTTAAGGATTTCGGGTACTTCCGGCGCGTTTTTCTCAATTTCTTCGTCATTTTAGTTCTACCCGGGGACCTCTCAGTCAGTATAGTGAATAATCTCAAAATCGAAGATTATCGTGAACACTGCCTTTAAAACGTCGTATTTCAGTGACATTATTTTATAACATGGACTAGTTGTCCGGCTGGATGGACATGTTCGTGGTGGTTGTCACCGGTGGAAAAGTGGGTCAATCGAAAACAGAAGAATATTTTATGCAAGGCAGGATTAGTTAGGGCCCTAAGGAACGAATAGAGCAATAGAGAGTTGAGAATTCTAAAGGACGGGTCCACAAAAGATTTCATTGTCACAACAAACACTCCCTATGATACTTAAAAGGCGGGCTGATACTTAAGGATTTCGGGTACTTCCGGTGCGTTTTTCTCGATTTCTTCGTCATTTTAGTTCTACCCGGGGCACTTAGTCAATATAGTGAATAATCTCAAAATTGAAGATTATCGTGAACACTGCCTTTAAAACGTCGTATTTCAGTGACATTATTTTATAACATGGACTAGTTGTCCGGCTGGATGGACATGTTCGTGGTGGTTGTCACCGGTGGAAAAGTGGGTCAATCGAAAACAGAAGAATATTTTATGCAAGGCAGGATTAGTTAGGGCCCTAAGGAACGAATAGAGCAATAGAGAGTTGAGAATTCTAAAGGACGGGTCCACAAAAGATTTCATTGTCGCAACAAACACTCCTATGATACTTAAAAGGCGGGCTGATACTTAAGGATTTCGGGTACTTCCGGTGCGTTTTTCTCGATTTCTTCGTCATTTTAGTTCTACCCGGGGCACTTAGTCAATATAGTGAATAATCTCAAAATTGAAGATTATCGTGAACACTGCCTTTAAAACGTCGTATTTCAGTGACATTATTTTATAACATGGACTAGTTGTCCGGCTGGATGGACATGTTCGTGGTGGTTGTCACCGGTGGAAAAGTGGGTCAATCGAAAACAGAAGAATATTTTATGCAAGGCAGGATTAGTTAGGGCCCTAAGGAACGAATAGAGCAATAGAGAGTTGAGAATTCTAAAGGACGGGTCCACAAAGATTTCATTGTCACAACAAACACTCCCTATGATACTTAAAAGGCGGGCTGATACTTAAGGATTTCGGGTACTTCCGGTGCGTTTTTCTCGATTTCTTCGTCATTTTAGTTCTACCTGGGGCACTTAGTCAATATAGTGAATAATCTCAAAATTGAAGATTATCGTGAACACTGCCTTTAAAACGTCGTATTTCAGTGACATTATTTTATAACATGGACTAGTTGTCCGGCTGGATGGACATGTTCGTGGTGGTTGTCACCGGTGGAAAAGTGGGTCAATCGAAAACAGAAGAATATTTTATGCAAGGCAGGATTAGTTAGGGCCCTAAGGAACGAATAGAGCAATAGAGAGTTGAGAATTCTAAAGGACGGGTCCACAAAAGATTTCATTGTCACAACAAACACTCCTATGATCCTTAAAAGGCGGGCTGATACTTAAGGATTTCGGGTACTTCCGGTGCGTTTTTCTCGATTTCTTCGTCATTTTAGTTCTACCCGGGGGCACTTAGTCAATATAGTGAATAATCTCAAAATTGAAGATTATCGTGAACACTGCCTTTAAAACGTCGTATTTCAGTGACATTATTTTATAACATGGACTAGTTGTCCGGCTGGATGGACATGTTCGTGGTGGTTGTCACCGGTGGAAAAGTGGGTCAATCGAAAACAGAAGAATATTTTATGCAAGGCAGGATTAGTTAGGGCCCTAAGGAACGAATAGAGCAATAGAGAGTTGAGAATTCTAAAGGACGGGTCCACAAAAGATTTCATTGTCACAACAAACACTCCCTATGATACTTAAAAGGCGGGCTGATACTTAAGGATTTCGGGTACTTCCGGTGCGTTTTTCTCGATTTCTTCGTCATTTTAGTTCTTCCCGGGGCACTTAGTCAATATAGTGAATAATCTCAAAATTGAAGATTATCGTGAACACTGCCTTTAAAACGTCGTATTTCAGTGACATTATTTTATAACATGGACTAGTTGTCCGGCTGGATGGACATGTTCGTGGTGGTTGTCACCGGTGGAAAAGTGGGTCAATCGAAAACAGAAGAATATTTTATGCAAGGCAGGATTAGTTAGGGCCCTAAGGAACGAATAGAGCAATAGAGAGTTGAGAATTCTAAAGGACGGGTCCACAAAAGATTTCATTGTCACAACAAACACTCCCTATGATACTTAAAAGGCGGGCTGATACTTAAGGATTTCGGGTACTTCCGGTGCGTTTTTCTCGATTTCTTCGTCATTTTAGTTCTACCCGGGGGCACTTAGTCAGTATAGTGAATAATCTCAAAATTGAAGATTATCGTGAACACTGCCTTTAAAACGTCGTATTTCAGTGACATTATTTTATAACATGGACTAGTTGTCCGGCTGGATGGACATGTTCGTGGTGGTTGTCACCGGTGGAAAAGTGGGTCAATCGAAAGCAGAAGAATATTTTATGCAAGGCAGGATTAGTTAGGGCCCTAAGGAACGAATAATAGAGCAATAGAGAGTTGAGAATTCTAAAGGACGGGTCCTCAAAAGATTTCATTGTCACAACAAACACTCCCTATGATACTTAAAAGGCGGGCTGATACTTAAGGATTTCGGGTACTTCCGGTGCGTTTTTCTCGATTTCTTCGTCATTTTAGTTCTACCCGGGGCACTTAGTCAATATAGTGAATAATCTCAAAATTGAAGATTATCGTGAACACTGCCTTTAAAACGTCGTATTTCAGTGACATTATTTTATAACATGGACTAGTTGTCCGGCTGGATGGACATGTTCGTGGTGGTTGTCACCGGTGGAAAAGTGGGTCAATCGAAAACAGAAGAATATTTTATGCAAGGCAGGATTAGTTAGGGCCCTAAGGAACGAATAGAGCAATAGAGAGTTGAGAATTCTAAAGGACGGGTCCACAAAAGATTTCATTGTCACAACAAACACTCCCTATGATACTTAAAAGGCGGGCTGATACTTAAGGATTTCGGGTACTTCCGGTGCGTTTTTCTCGATTTCTTCGTCATTTTAGTTCTACCCCGCGGCACTTAGTCAATATAGTGAATAATCTCAAAATTGAAGATTATCGTGAACACTGCCTTTAAAACGTCGTATTTCAGTGACATTATTTTGTAACATGGACTAGTTGTCCGGCTGGATGGACATGTTCGTGGTGGTTGTCACCGGTGGAAAAGTGGGTCAATCGAAAACAGAAGAATATTTTATGCAAGGCAGGATTAGTTAGGGCCCTAAGGAACGAATAGAGCAATAGAGAGTTGAGAATTCTAAAGGACGGGTCCACAAAAGATTTCATTGTCACAACAAACACTCCCTATGATACTTAAAAGGCGGGCTGATACTTAAGGATTTCGGGTACTTCCGGTGCGTTTTTCTCGATTTCTTCGTCATTTTAGTTCTACCCGGGGGCACTTAGTCAATATAGTGAATAATCTCAAAATTGAAGATTATCGTGAACACTGCCTTTAAAACGTCGTATTTCAGTGACATTATTTTATAACATGGACTAGTTGTCCGGCTGGATGGACATGTTCGTGGTGGTTGTCACCGGTGGAAAAGTGGGTCAATCGAAAACAGAAGAATATTTTATGCAAGGCAGGATTAGTTAGGGCCCTAAGGAACGAATAGAGCAATAGAGAGTTGAGAATTCTAAAGGACGGGTCCACAAAGATTTCATTGTCACAACAAACACTCCCTATGATACTTAAAAGGCGGGCTGATACTTAAGGATTTCGGGTACTTCCGGTGCGTTTTTCTCGATTTCTTCGTCATTTTAGTTCTACCCGGGGCACTTAGTCAATATAGTGAATAATCTCAAAATTGAAGATTATCGTGAACACTGCCTTTAAAACGTCGTATTTCAGTGACATTATTTTATAACATGGACTAGTTGTCCGGCTGGATGGACATGTTCGTGGTGGTTGTCACCGGTGGAAAAGTGGGTCAATCGAAAACAGAAGAATATTTTATGCAAGGCAGGATTAGTTAGGGCCCTAAGGAACGAATAGAGCAATAGAGAGTTGAGAATTCTAAAGGACGGGTCCACAAAAGATTTCATTGTCACAACAAACACTCCCTGTGATACTTAAAAGGCGGGGTGATACTTAAGGATTTCGGGTACTTCCGGTGCGTTTTTCTCGATTTCTTCGTCATTTTAGTTCTACCCGGGGGCACTTAGTCAATATAGTGAATAATCTCAAAATTGAAGATTATCGTGAACACTGCCTTTAAAACGTCGTATTTCAGTGACATTATTTTGTAACATGGACTAGTTGTCCGGCTGGATGGACATGTTCGTGGTGGTTGTCACCGGTGGAAAAGTGGGTCAATCGAAAACAGAAGAATATTTTATGCAAGGCAGGATTAGTTAGGGCCCTAAGGAACGAATAGAGCAATAGAGAGTTGAAAATTCTAAAGGACGGGTCCACAAAAGATTTCATTGTCACAACAAACACTCCCTATGATACTTAAAAGGCGGACTGATACTTAAGGATTTCGGGTACTTCCGGTGCGTTTTTCTCGATTTCTTCGTCATTTTAGTTCTACCCGGGGCACTTAGTCAATATAGTGAATAATCTCAAAATTGAATATTATCGTGAACACTGCCTTTAAAACGTCGTATTTCAGTGACATTATTTTATAACATGGACTAGTTGTCCGGCTGGATGGACATGTTCGTGGTGGTTGTCACCGGTGGAAAAGTGGGTCAATCGAAAACAGAAGAATATTTTATGCAAGGCAGGATTAGTTAGGGCCCTAAGGAACGAATAGAGCAATAGAGAGTTGAGAATTCTAAAGGACGGGTCCACAAAAGATTTCATTGTCACAACAAACACTCCCTATGATACTTAAAAGGCGGGCTGATACTTAAGGATTTCGGGTACTTCCGGTGCGTTTTTCTCGATTTCTTCGTCATTTTAGTTCTACCTGGGGCACTTAGTCAATATAGTGAATAATCTCAAAATTGAAGATTATCGTGAACACTGCCTTTAAAACGTCGTATTTCAGTGACATTATTTCATAACATGGACTAGTTGTCCGGCTGGATGGACATGTTCGTGGTGGTTGTCACCGGTGGAAAAATGGGTCAATCGAAAACAGAAGAATATTTTATGCAAGGCAGGATTAGTTAGGGCCCTAAGGAACGAATAGAGCAATAGAGAGTTGAGAATTCTAAAGGACGGGTCCACAAAAGATTTCATTGTCACAACAAACACTCCCTATGATACTTAAAAGGCGGGCTGATACTTAAGGATTTCGGGTACTTCCGGTGCGTTTTTCTCGATTTCTTCGTCATTTTAGTTCTACCCGGGGGCACTTAGTCAATATAGTGAATAATCTCAAAATTGAAGATTATCGTGAACACTGCCTTTAAAACGTCGTATTTCAGTGACATTATTTTATAACATGGACTAGTTGTCCGGCTGGATGGACATGTTCGTGGTGGTTGTCACCGGTGGAAAAGTGGGTCAATCGAAAACAGAAGAATATTTTATGCAAGGCAGGATTAGTTAGGGCCCTAAGGAACGAATAGAGCAATAGAGAGTTGAGAATTCTAAAGGACGGGTCCACAAAAGATTTCATTGTCACAACAAACACTCCCTGTGATACTTAAAAGGCGGACTGATACTTAAGGATTTCGGGTACTTCCGGTGCGTTTTTCTCGATTTCTTCGTCATTTTAGTTCTACCCGGGGCACTTAGTCAATATAGTGAATAATCTCAAAATTGAAGATTATCGTGAACACTGCCTTTAAAACGTCGTATTTCAGTGACATTATTTTATAACATGGACTAGTTGTCCGGCTGGATGGACATGTTCGTGGTGGTTGTCACCGGTGGAAAAGTGGGTCAATCGAAAACAGAAGAATATTTTATGCAAGGCAGGATTAGTTAGGGCCCTAAGGAACGAATAGAGCAATAGAGAGTTGAGAATTCTAAAGGACGGGTCCACAAAAGATTTCATTGTCACAACAAACACTCCCTATGATACTTAAAAGGCGGGCTGATACTTAAGGATTTCGGGTACTTCCGGTGCGTTTTTCTCGATTTCTTCGTCATTTTAGTTCTACCCGGGGGCACTTAGTCAATATAGTGAATAATCTCAAAATTGAAGATTATCGTGAACACTGCCTTTAAAACGTCGTATTTCAGTGACATTATTTTATAACATGGACTAGTTGTCCGGCTGGATGGACATGTTCGTGGTGGTTGTCACCGGTGGAAAAGTGGGTCAATCGAAAACAGAAGAATATTTTATGCAAGGCAGGATTAGTTAGGGCCCTAAGGAACGAATAGAGCAATAGAGAGTTGAGAATTCTAAAGGACGGGTCCACAAAAGATTTCATTGTCACAACAAACACTCCCTATGATACTTAAAAGGCGGGCTGATACTTAAGGATTTCTGGGTACTTCCGGTGCGTTTTTCTCGATTTCTTCGTCATTTTAGTTCTACCTGGGGCACTTAGTCAATATAGTGAATAATCTCAAAATTGAAGATTATCGTGAACACTGCCTTTAAAACGTCGTATTTCAGTGACATTATTTTATAACATGGACTAGTTGTCCGGCTGGATGGACATGTTCGTGGTGGTTGTCACCGGTGGAAAAGTGGGTCAATCGAAAACAGAAGAATATTTTATGCAAGGCAGGATTAGTTAGGGCCCTAAGGAACGAATAGAGCAATAGAGAGTTGAGAATTCTAAAGGACGGGTCCACAAAAGATTCCATTGTCTCAACAAACACTCCCTATGATACTTAAAAGGCGGGCTGATACTTAAGGATTTCGGGTACTTCCGGTGCGTTTTTCTCGATTTCTTCGTCATTTTAGTTCTACCCGGGGGCACTTAGTCAATATAGTGAATAATCTCAAAATTGAAGATTATCGTGAACACTGCCTTTAAAACGTCGTATTTCAGTGACATTATTTTATAACATGGACTAGTTGTCCGGCTGGATGGACATGTTCGTGGTGGTTGTCACCGGTGGAAAAATGGGTCAATCGAAAACAGAAGAATATTTTATGCAAGGCAGGATTAGTTAGGGCCCTAAGGAACGAATAGAGCAATAGAGAGTTGAGAATTCTAAAGGACGGGTCCACAAAAGATTTCATTGTCACAACAAACACTCCCTATGATACTTAAAAGGCGGGCTGATACTTAAGGATTTCGGGTACTTCCGGTGCGTTTTTCTCGATTTCTTCGTCATTTTAGTTCTACCCGGGGGCACTTAGTCAATATAGTGAATAATCTCAAAATTGAAGATTATCGTGAACACTGCCTTTAAAACGTCGTATTTCAGTGACATTATTTTATAACATGGACTAGTTGTCCGGCTGGATGGACATGTTCGTGGTGGTTGTCACCGGTGGAAAAGTGGGTCAATCGAAAACAGAAGAATATTTTATGCAAGGCAGGATTAGTTAGGGCCCTAAGGAACGAATAGAGCAATAGAGAGTTGAGAATTCTAAAGGACGGGTCCACAAAAGATTTCATTGTCACAACAAACACTCCCTATGATACTTAAAAGGCGGGCTGATACTTAAGGATTTCGGGTACTTCCGGTGCGTTTTTCTCGATTTCTTCGTCATTTTAGTTCTACCCGGGGGCACTTAGTCAGTATAGTGAATAATCTCAAAATTGAAGATTATCGTGAACACTGCCTTTAAAACGTCGTATTTCAGTGACATTATTTTATAACATGGACTAGTTGTCCGGCTGGATGGACATGTTCGTGGTGGTTGTCACCGGTGGAAAAGTGGGTCAATCGAAAACAGAAGAATATTTTATGCAAGGCAGGATTAGTTAGGGCCCTAAGGAACGAATAGAGCAATAGAGAGTTGAGAATTCTAAAGGACGGGTCCACAAAAGATTTCATTGTCACAACAAACACTCCCTATGATACTTAAAAGGCGGGCTGATACTTAAGGATTTCGGGTACTTCCGGTGCGTTTTTCTCGATTTCTTCGTCATTTTAGTTCTACCCGGGGGCACTTAGTCAATATAGTGAATAATCTCAAAATTGAAGATTATCGTGAACACTGCCTTTAAAACGTCGTATTTCAGTGACATTATTTCATAACATGGACTAGTTGTCCGGCTGGATGGACATGTTCGTGGTGGTTGTCACCGGTGGAAAAATGGGTCAATCGAAAACAGAAGAATATTTTATGCAAGGCAGGATTAGTTAGGGCCCTAAGGAACGAATAGAGCAATAGAGAGTTGAGCATTCTAAAGGACGGGTCCACAAAAGATTTCATTGTCGCAACAAACACTCCCTGTGATACTTAAAAGGCGGGGTGATACTTAAGGATTTCGTGTACTTCTGGTGCGTTTTTCTCAATTTCTTCGTCATTTTAGTTCTACCCGGGGGCACTTAGTCAATATAGTGAATAATCTCAAAATTGAAGATTATCGTGAACACTGCCTTTAAAACGTCGTATTTCAGTGACATTATTTTGTAACATGGACTAGTTGTCCGGCTGGATGGACATGTTCGTGGTGGTTGTCACCGGTGGAAAAGTGGGTCAATCGAAAACAGAAGAATATTTTATGCAAGGCAGGATTAGTTAGGGCCCTAAGGAACGAATAGAGCAATAGAGAGTTGAGAATTCTAAAGGACGGGTCCACAAAGGATTTCATTGTCACAACAAACACTCCCTGTGATACTTAAAAGGCGGGGTGATACTTAAGGATTTCGTGTACTTCTGGTGCGTTTTTCTCAATTTCTTCGTCATTTTAGTTCTACCCGGGGGCACTTAGTCAATATAGTGAATAATCTCAAAATTAAAGATTATCGTGAACACTGCCTTTAAAACGTCGTATTTCAGTGACATTATTTTATAACATGGACTAGTTGTCCGGCTGGATGGACATGTTCGTGGTGGTTGTCACCGGTGGAAAAATGGGTCAATCGAAAACAGAAGAATATTTTATGCAAGGCAGGATTAGTTAGGGCCCTAAGGAACGAATAGAGCAATAGAGAGTTGAGATTCCTAAAGGACGGGTCCACAAATGATTTCATTGTCACAACAAACACTCCCTATGATACTTAAAAGGCGGGCTGATACTTAAAGGCAAGGTCCGGTCAGATTTTGACACCACCGAACTTCGGGTTAGATAGATTGGGCTGGTCTAGCTGGACACCGTCCAAAATTTTCACAAACTCTAAGTTCGTATTTCTGGAGAAAACAGCCTGAAAGTCAGGGATCACGGTATTCACATTCACATGATAATCATGGCTGGAATGACCGATAATTACACAGCACTTTTGAAGAATGCGTGGACGATGGCCACACATTTCTGACTTTTCTGGATCATCGGCTCACGGAAGTGGCTGGAATAATTTGAAGAAAACCGGTTTTAACGCAGTTTTCGCATGTTTCTACGGACTACCTGTTCAATGAGCACAGATTCAGCGGAAAATCTCAGAATCGAAATTCTGCCCGGACCCTGCCTTTAAGGATTTCGTGTACTTCCGGTGCGTTTTTCTCAATTTCTACGTGATTTTAGTTCTACCCGGGGTCCACTTAATCAACACAGCGAATAATCTCAAAATTGAAGATTATCGTGAACACTGTCTTTAACCTAGCTAACGGACTCTCTCCCTCTGTGCGTAAGATAATGGAAGAGAGGAAAGAGCTCAGGAGAATTTTTGTAGAAACTGGGTAATCTTTCTGGGGATATCCTTGCAATTAATGTGTTCTCGGCACCGTGAACATGCCGGTCTCCTGTCATGAACTACTCTGTATGGATTTGCTGCGTTGAGAACAAGTTTCGCGGCCGTGAGCTTGCAGTGAACCTACCAAGTCGGTGCCTCGAACCTGACGGGTCGTAGGCTACGACTCGACAGATTCGTGGCTGGTCCGCGGCGACATCTATGAGCGAAAGGCTTCATGCCTCATTATACATTACTTCGGAGCACTTCTCGCGACCTTGAGATTTTCCGGATTTTGCACCATGAAAGGGTTTAGACACAGTTTACGAGTGTCATTGCTACTATCTGTAAATCCAAGCAAGGAGGGGTTTGGGGCTCTGGAAATAGCCAAAATATGGTCTGAAAGTTCGAAAATCGAAATTTCGTCAAAAACGGATGATCAACAGCAGGCGATTCACTTATCCTTCATTTCCGAGCTACTCGCAGTCGTATTATCACTATCGTAGATGCGGAGCGGTTGTTTCTCGAAAAAAGCGACTATGAAAATAAAGAAATAATTCTCAAACCCGCACCACTCCTATGATAGTGATGACCACTCCAACTCTGCGAGTAGCAGGGAAATGGAGGATACATGTTGTCTGTATCCTTTACACTGTTAAATTGGACGTATCAATACATCGAAGGATCAGAAGTTTTTTAAAGTTCATCTGCGTAATCGCGTTCAGTCCTCATTATCACAATCGTAGAAGCGAACGGGTTGTTCCTGAAAAATTTCACCGTTCGGTAACAATATCAATGTAATCCTGAAGATTTTCTCACAGCAACAATGATTAATAGCAGTATCATAATGTTTTATCAGAGTTCTTCTTTATTCTCAGGTACTCAGGGTGACGGCCCGCGAACCTTTCCCAGGTGGCCCGCGGTCTCCGTCCTCGGGCCGCCCGCTTTTGGTTTGCCGGCCAGCTTCATTTCGATGGACCGCCGACCTTTACCAGATGGCCCGCGATCATTATTTGTATTATTATTTACCTCAAGCATGTCACCCACTCAGACAAAAATGCGGACTTTTCGCGAGCAAAAAGTGGAGTATAGAACTGACCGCGCGCTGGAACCGCGACAATAAATCAATTACGACTAACCGCGAACAAATTTGCGAACTGGGCGGAATATCGCGGTACAACCGCTTCGCGATCCGTTTGACCGCGCGCAACTTTGCAAAGCCGGCGTTTAGGACCGAACGCGCGCAGACGTGAGGGAAAATGTTTGGTGCGCACGGGCCGAGAACCCGTCAACTTCACGCCTGATTTCAAAATATTTTTGCTGCGGTGCGTGAGTTTTTTTGTTTTACTGATGTTTTTGTTCTTTTTCTCCCTCTCCGCGTCATCCTTCTGTATTCCCGTGGTATTTCCCATGATTCTACTTGTATTTCCTATTGACTGCATCGTTTTAGTAATATTATTAGTGAATATGACAATGCTGTGTATTGGAAACGACTAAGTGTGTTGAGCGCAGGGTTGTTGGTCGTGGGCACATTTGTGTAAAGTGTGCGAGGATCGGGCAAAAGAATAAAATTGTGGAAAGTGCTCTACAGGCGTGCATTTAATGGGGTGGGAAGTGGGCGGGGCTTCGGTAGGAGTGCGCACAACGGCGAAAAAGTGCATAGGGATTCGAGAAAAGGTGTGCGGATCGTTGTTGGACGCGTGTAAGGGATTTCAAATACGTGTTCAGAGTTCCGGAAAGTGGGCGGGGCTTCGGTAGGAGTGCGCACAACTGCGAAAAAGTGCATAGGGATTCGAAAAATTTGTCGGGATTGTTGTTGGACATGTGTAAGGATTGCGAAGACGTGTTCAGAGTTTCGGAAAGTGGGCGGGACTTAGGAAGGAGTGCGCACAACCGCGAAAAAGATATCTTTGATTTGAAAAAAAGGTGGAGATCGTTGTTAGACGTGTGTAAGGGCTTCGAACACGTGTTTGTGCGCACAACGGAGGAAACATGCTCTCGAAATTCTAGAAGTGTGGGGATTGGCGCTTGAGGTGTGTAGGGGAAACCTTCCTAGCTGCAAATTTTTTTTCTGAAATTTCTATGATCCCCTTCCCGAATTGGGGAATTCCTTCTCTCGGGCCAAAAAAATACAACGCCCCCCCCCACCCACAGTGTTGAGCAGGGTTGCGACTTGACGCTACGAGGGTTTTACCCATGATTTCTACCCGAAATTATTATACGTCGCGCTCTTAAGTGTTCAAACGAAAGTATCATAATTGTGCTACTCAAATTTGCCAAAATTATATCTTTTTTGTAAACCGTTGTGTAATTTTTGCATATCAGTCCATGTTGTCCGCAAAAATTCAATAACAAGTTTCTTCGTGAATTTGTGTGTTTAAATGAAGTATAGTTAGGTCCGTGGCTTGTTTCCTCAAGTAAAAAAAATTAAATCTCATTCACGGCTGGCGCGTGAGGTTTAAACCTCACCGGCGGCTGGCGGTATGGTAAGGTGATCAGCTGCGCTCTTCTCTCGGCCTGAATCAACTAGCGGGCCGGCGCACGCGTTTGCCGCGCCAGCAGAGCGTGAGATTTGAATGTTTTCTCCTAAGGAAACAGGCCACGGGCCCAACTATACGCGGCCGTATACCGTCTGTTGGTCTTATTTTAGAGAATATGGGATGTCATGTTGCCTGAGCGCATCAGCGTCGAAGAAGATCAGCCACTTACAGTAATTACCCTTGCACCACGTCCCGTGCTTCGAACGTGGCGTCTGACGTCGTCTGGATTGGTGGAGATAACGGACGCGAATAGAGCTCTGATGGGAGCGTTTCTTGACAAATCGAAGACCGCGAAGACGAACTGCTCCGGCGAGGGCAATGTAAGTTGGTGGTTTCTTTTACTATTAATTAAATTGAAAATAGGATGATAAGGGCAAAAAAATTGCCGCGAAGGTTCTGCGTGGGTTTGTTCAGAAAAGGAGCTTTCATAGTGTCGTTGCAGCAAAATTTGCCGACGCGGAGATTGCACAAAAGATGGGGATTGCTACGCAGGACTACGTAACACTCCTCCTCTTTTGTAGATTCTCTACGTCAGCGATGTTGGCTGCAACGCCACTCTGAAAGCCCATAAAGTCTTTGGTCGTTGATGAGATTGCGATAAATTTGGTTTTTTTGTATTCTCAGTCCGCAACTCTGATTTTACAATGAATTGTCCTATTGCAGATAAGCTTGTTTCTCACAAGGGAACCACTATAAAATCGTATATCCACCGTAATCTACCGTAAGTTGTGAAAAATCGATAAACTGACATCAGATTCGTGTTGAGCGCTCCAATTAACCTCTAGATGAACAGTTTGAGCCACATCTGTCGCCACAATCCGGAAATTGTCAAAAGTCGATTTTGCCGTCAAATTTCTCTGCCAGTGGGAAGCTTTGAACCAATTTAGTCGAAAACTTTGGAAAAACGACAAATTAACCTCAGATTCGTGATCAGTACCACAATAACCCCACAGGGCGAATTTTAAGTCAAATCTGGAATACTTTTCTAAAACGCTAAGAGAGCCCTTTGAAGGCACTGTTCGCGATAAAAATCGCTTTTCTGTTTTTTTGCCTACCTCGAAACCGGTCCCATTCTGATTCCAATGTTGCTTCCGAATGGAGTTATGGTCCCTTAAAAATTGAGCTGGGGAAAATGGGGGACGAGTTGTCCGAGGCTTGTAACTTCCGTCTTTTGCAGCCTATGTATGCGAGCTGACCTGAGTAAAGAGAGAAGTTGAGAATGAAGGGAAGAACGGGGCTTTTGATCGGAAACCATCGCTAAACTCAGGATTTCGAGTGTTCCTTTCTGGCGGAAAGAGGCGGGACTTGCCCACATCGGCGGGGTTTGCGCACTTTTCTAAGCCATTTTGCGGCTCCTGGGTAGCTCTTCGTCCCATTTTTTCGACTGCTTCTGAGAGCCACCAGAAGCAATTGTCATGAAAAATTCGAGGATGAATTTTATCGCGAACAGTGCCTTTAATTGGTATAAATAAACGTCCGACCGAGAATCCGTACAAGCCCAAAACGCTGTTAGTCGGTGCAAAGTTTGGAAAATGTTCCTTCACCCTAACTTTGCCTAAGGGGGTTGTTTTGGGCGCTGAACACGATTATTAGGTCTGTTTCCGGATTTTCGTAAAAATATATACCCCTTTTCTAGGCTACAATAGGTACGAAAATCAAATCAGAGAAAAAGCTCCTATAACTTCTTCAAGAGCGGGTATAGGCAGCTGCGATGGGCATATTCGGACTTTTCGTCCGAAAATGGTTCTAGAAAAGTACTTTTCATTCGGAATGGTTACTATGACTTATACTGGTTCCCTTGTCAGAGCACAGGTACCTATATATAAATGTAGTTCTGAAAAGTAAGACAATTATCTAGTGTAGCTTGTTCACAATGCTCACGTATACGAAATGGCGGTAGCTACTTCGACACCAAGGTGCTCAGGGTTTTAGCCGCCAACTCTTCCGTGTCAGTTTTCACAGCGGACCCCGGAGAGCATAGCGCCCATCCTGAAGTCAACTAAGATGAAGATCGCTTGCCAGCTGCTCTTTCGTCAAACTATGGGGTCTAGTACTCGACCCATCGCCGAGGTTTCATAAAAACACCCAGCAAAAGCAGGCAGTTTTCAAAGCCAAGTTCAGTGAGTTAATGGCGCTGGAAGATACATCATGGGGCAGCGGCAAGGAAACTATTCTGGCCACGTATTGCATATAAATATCATCATACAAGCCAACCACCCTTCTAGGAGAGTACATGCTTTTGCTCCTTTCACCAAATATGTCTTTCTGTACGCTTATCGGCAGCCAAAAAAACTACATTTGTCTCAGCTCGCGTCTGTTGGTTCGAGGCAATGTATATTCGTCGAAGACCTACAGGAGGAAGCTATTGAAATTCCAACAACACGTCGTCTACATG
The DNA here is from genome assembly GCA_029168955.1 of Aplectana chamaeleonis. Taxonomy (NCBI): domain Eukaryota; kingdom Metazoa; phylum Nematoda; class Chromadorea; order Rhabditida; family Cosmocercidae; genus Aplectana; species Aplectana chamaeleonis. The sequence goes on along the minus strand of JAPDOI010001052.1, from coordinate 155,283 downwards.
CTGGGAACCGAGCACATCATAGGATCCGTGGTTTTATTCTTGTACGCCGAAACTGATAACACGATTAACGTCCTAATCGAAGAGTACAAACTGACTGACCCATTTTGTTCTCTCGTTCTGGAATCAGGTAGTCTCGAATCCCAATAATAGGTAAACTTAGAGAAAATAACGCATTTTTCTTCAATGTCTCCATAGACTCGTTGTCTGTCTGATCCGCTGATCTCATAAAGGGTCCAGCTTGCATAATATATTTTGAGAATATGAAGTTTGCTTCGGTTTTGTAGTCCCCTCATTTCCAGCTGCTCATTCATGTTTTTATGCTCTCTGTTTGTTTTCATTTCATGTGAGGGGTTCCCGATAACAAATAACGATAATAATAAATTTCCCCCAAAATGGTTGCATAACGTATAAACGGATAACGATTAACGAACAACTGCATAATAACAAGGAAATTTTACCGTTATTTGGTGTAGGGAAGTCCAATATCCGCTTATCCCTGCATACGATCTGCCATGTAGTTTAACATATTTCCGTACATTTGTTCATGCTGAGTAATTATTCTTCTTCTTCAGCGTTTGTCCCGCCTTGTAGCAGGGTCCGCTTTTCTCGAACGTTGCCGCCATTTGACCTTGTCATTCGCGTTGTCAGGATGGAGGCCTGCAATTTTCATATCGTTGTGCAAGTCATCCAGCCATCTCTGCTTAGGTCGTCCTCTTGGTCGCTGGCCCGGCACTTGGAGCTGCATCGCCGCTTTCGCTATCGAGTGTTCTCCAGCTCGCAGAACGTGCCCATACCATCTTAGGCGATTTTCGCGAAGTTTGTCCGAAATGGGCGCGACACCGAATCTTTCACGCACATCTTTATTCCGAACTCGGCCCATTTGGGTCAATCCACCACTCCACCTGAGCACCTTCGTTTCCATCACGCCTAGCCGTCGTTCTGCTTCCTTGGTCATTGGATAACACTCTGTGCCATACAGTGCGACGGGCCTCACAACCGAAAGATAAATCTTTGACTTGAGCCTGTCGCAAACCTTAAATCGCAGAGCACTCCACTCGCGGTACGCCACTTCAACCAAGCAGCATTGATGCGTGCGTCGACTTCAGCCGTCAGCGTCCCATCATCGCAAAGCGTTGATCCAAGATATCGAAACGTATGCGCTTTTGGCAAGACTGTGTTGTCGACTTGGATGGAATCGTCACAACTCGCATTTGTCATGTATTCGGTTTTCTTTTTATTGAGTCGTAAGCCGAATGCTGCCAGTCTGTCGTGCCAAGCTTGAACTTGTGCTTGGAGATTTCCTTTGCTGTCTGAGGCGAGCATCACGTCGTCAGCATACAACAGTGTCCAAGGTGCTGAACTCTGCAAATCTTGCGTGATGACATCCATGACGATGATGAGGAGCAGCGGGGAGAGGGCGGAGCCTTGATGAACTCCAACAGTGATTCGAAAAGGCCTTGATGTTCCTGCCGCGGATCGTATGCAACTTGACGTGTCCACGTACAAAAGCTTCACCCAATCGATCAATTCTTCGGGGACATCTCGGCTACGCAGAGCGTACCATATTACTTCGTGAGGGAATCTGTCGAACGCTTTCTCAAGATCAAGAAAGGCGAGGTGAACAGCTTCTCCTTTTTCACGATGCTTTTCCATAAGAAGTCGGGTCGCATGGATAGCATCGACGGTGCCGCAGTTCCTGACAAAACGACACTGATTTACGCTCAGCTCAACGACATCACGAATTCTTCTATCCAGAATCCTCTCGAAAATCTTCATTGTATGGCTGAGAAGTCGGATGGGCCGGTAGTTGCAGCAGTCAGCAGGACTCCCTTTCTTCTTGAAAATCGGGACTGTGGTGCTTGACTTCCAGTCTGAGGGAACCTTGCGCTCAGTCACAATGCGGTTGAATAACAATGCAAGCCAGGCAGTTGGGTTCCAACGTCGACTCTTCCATAACTCGGCGGCAATATCATCAGGTCCGGTAGCTTTGCCATTCTTCATCGCTTTCAAAGCCTCTGCTACTTCGCTCGCTGTGATAGGCGACACCGCCCCATAAACCGGAAGAGCATGAGGTAAAGGGGAATGCGGGAACTCTTCTGTCGAAACCGCTTCGAAGTACTGCCGCCACCTTTCCTTCGCCTGCTCAGCATTCGATAGCAGCCGACCATGTTCATCGTTTATCCCAACAAACTTCTCTATATCCTCCGTCTTTCGGTTTCGTGACCTGACAAGCCGGTAGAGATCGCGCTCGCCCTCCCCCGTGTCAAGCTTGCGATATAAAGCTTCGTATCGTTGACCTCTCATTCTCGCTACTGCCTTCTTAGCCGCACTTTTCGCGACTTGATACTCTTTCCAGTTGGCCGGGGTTTTCTCTTTGAGGAAAGCGTGGTAAAGAGCCTTCTTCCTTCGTACACATGCCTTTACTTCGTCAGTCCATAACCACGCTTCCTTCTCGATGTACCTCCGTCCAGGCTTTGTCGTTCCAAGAACGGAGCGAGCAGCTTGAACTATGCTCCTTTTTGCTTCCTCCCAGCTCTCTTCGACGCTTGTGATCTGAGGTAGATGGATCCGTACAATTACTTCGGGTGCCTTGTCCTTGAAACTCCACCACTTGATCCTTGCAGGACCTGTGAGGTCTGCGCGCTGTTGTTTCGGAGGGCTAACGTGGAGCGTGCAGATGAGTGGACGATGTTGAGTAGCCACCGCCTCATAGGGAATCACTTTGGCATCAGTAACTAACGTGCGGTCTTTGCTCCTCACAAGGAAGTAATCGATTTGCGACGAAACGGTTCCACTGTGATACGTTGCTAGCTGAGAGCACCGCTTTTTATACCATGTATACAGCAGTATGAGGTCGTGACTACCAGCGTAGTCGAGAATCTGCTCGCCATCGTCATTTCTTCGTCCATAGCCGAACCCACCATGACTGGGATGTCCATTGCTCGCCTGTCCCACGTGTCCGTTTAAGTCGCCAGCTACAACAAGACAATCTTCTACCGGAACGGCAGCGGTTTCACTATCAAGAAGTGCCCAAAAATCATCTTTCGTTTGTGACGAGCAGCCGCTCTGTGGAGCATATGCGCTGAAGAAATGCATCTTGCGAGAATTGATGACAAAAATTATTTTCATGAGACGGTCATCGTACCGGAAGACTTCAGCAACAGAATCTTGATAGCGCTCAGAAACGATAACTCCAACTCCGTTTGTCGTTTGTGGACTGCCAGTGAAGATCAGCTTGTAACCAGCACCAATGTCTTTAGGCTTCGCACCAGCCCATCTTGTTTCTTGCATGGCACACACAACAACTCTTCTCTCTTTGAGTGCAACTGCGACTTCTGCCGCTCGTCCAGTCATCGATCCCACATTCTGAGTAATTATTATGATATGTTATTGAGCGTGCATGTGATAAATTTGTGGTCTTTGTTACAAATGCGAGCGTGAGGTAATAAAAGTGTTATTTATATGTGGAAGCTGAGAATTGAGGTAGAAATCCGGGGCTCCTTTTTGGGTGCCCCCATCTTGTTTACCGCGGACAGGGACCGTATGCATTAACGCACGCGACGAGATTAGGTAACGTGCGGGGAAGGCATTGACCAGTGACGGAGCGCCGCTGATCAAGGGCGATTGATCAGCGGCGCTCCGTCATTGGTCAGTGCCTTCCCCGCACTTTACCTAATCTCGTCGAGTGCGTCCAAGCATTTGATCCCGGGGATTAATACGGCTGAGGCTTCTAAGGATACTCGCGATAAGTCCGATTCTCGTGTATGCGGACCGACCGCCTAACCTTTTAGCGCTAACCGCGTACAAATTGCGGGTTGATCGCCGTTGATCACGCGATCGGCCCTAGTCTTGTTCGCGTTAAGTCCGTTTCTCTTCTAGGCGGACCGACCGCCTGGCCTTTCAGCGCTAACCGTGCACAAAATGCGGGTTGATCGTCGTCGATCACGCGATCGGCCCTAGTCTTCTTCGCGGTTAGTCCGCTTTTTTGCCTGAGCACGGCGGAGAAACGCCCCGCCTCGGTCCTCCGCAGTTTGCGGTGGGGGAAACACCCTCCCCGCGGATCGCGGCGGAAGCAGGGTCAAGTAACGCTGGAATTATTCCAAGGGAGGGGGTCGCAACTTATCCCGAGCCGAGGGGGGGGGGTCGCACCTGTTTGCAGCCAACATTTCATTTCTTATTATCTTATCTTGTTTTTTGTCTCTTTCGAGATTTTGACCGTTTTAAACTGGACACCTCGAGACTAATTTGCAGATGTTTAGAAGCACGTAAAATTGTTTGAGCAACTGTTTCAGGTGACTACTATGGATGAATCACTCGAGTTAGAAACTAAAGATTCCGTCAATATGCTGAGCACAGTTTGGCTTTGCAATAAACAAATTTGTAATTCCATGTCATCAGTAGAGAATAAAGAATTTTTCACAGTGTTGTGTACAGTCGATTGTGCAGTGAATCATTTTATGTTCTCATTTCATCAAGGTTCATAAAGAAAGCCAATAAAAAAAAACTGAGGCTGTTGAAGCATGAAGATCCATGCGCTTTCTCCGTATGGAATCTTTATCCTCTCGGTGGTTTTCCCCATGAACGATCATCTGCTGTGAAACCTGAACTTCAATCATGCCCATTTTGTCTCCTGAAATATATTTCCCTGAATGAAAATCGGTTGAAAACCTTGAAATAAGAGACAAACTTCGTGTATAGGCGGTGCTAGCCTTCTTCATAAGGCTGTTCTTTTTTCCTACAGCGGATTCAGTACCATGCGCTAGATCGAGTCCGTCGCATGGCTTAAAGGCAGTGGACGCGATCAAATATGCTTGTCGTCTTTTTCTCTCTAAACCCTTTTCTGGGTCTCGAGTAGTAGGACCTATAAGAAAAAATCGCGAAAAATCACTGTTTTGGGCCGAAATTGAAGCCTGAGATTTCTTGTCTTTTGATGGTGGACGAGCCCACTCCACAACATCGGCACCGATGACCTCTTATATCAAGAACATCAGCTGGCTTGAAATTGAATTTCAATCACTGAACCTTCGGATTCATTTACACGACTAGTCAAGAACATTGACTGGAACGCTTTCTTTCATTGCTCAACTGGTTTTATTAGGTAAATTTACATTTATTTCTTCCTCTGAATGTCGATGATTTTTGACTGCTCGGCATGAGACGGCGATCTTTTCGTCATCTCTGTGCACGTGTGCACGAAGTGGCGATTTTGGGCCTTAAAATCTCTATTTCTAGCCCGTTTTTCACCGCTCTACCTTCATAGTTTTTCAGCTGTTTTTGATCTAAGCTGATTTTTGTAACTTTTTCGATAACGTTTTTCATCGTGACCACTGCCTTTAAGCCATTGTTTCGCTAATACTGTTGTATTGACGGTCGTCACAGGCGGTCCATCATGCTCAATCCTGCGTATACCAAAATCGAATAAAGTGGGAAAAACTTCGTAAAATAACATACGTCACTAAATAGTCATTATCATTTTTGGGCCATTTCTGCTGTTGTCAAAGGTGGGAGCACATGGTGAGGTGAAAAATCTCAAGAGAAAAAATTTTTTGAAAAGAATCCAGTTAGTGTAGTTTTTGATAACCATTCAGGAGACGCACCTCCTGCCCGACTGCCGCCTTCTAGAATCAAAATGCAAGGCTGAAAAGGCCGTTTGGAATAAACGGCCTTTTTACACCACTTATTCCAACGGGCAAATTTTTCTGTTTCTCCCTCTACAAGAGCGGCTTTAATTTTTTCAGCTCTTATGTCGGTCTAGTTTACCGAACCGCTGAGTCACGGAGCCTCAGGGCAATACCCAAGACACTGGAAGGTCCGGAAAAACCATTTTTTCGCTTTTCTGATATTTCCGATTTTGACGAGCATTAAGGTCGCTAGCGGCTAAAAACCGTTCTGATCCGGCTGAAACTGTGTGAAAAACCGTTTCAAGTGTGTTGTTGAATAAATTATTTTCTTGCTCGATATTTATGCACTGAGGTCAAAACCTCCAGAAATATCACTGACCTATTTTTGAAAAAAAAATTCAAAAATAAAGACGAATAATCAAAATCATAATAATTATCGAAACAAATCGTAATATCTAAGGAAAAAGGAAGTGGGCGGGGCAAAATAGCGGAATCAGTGTGGTCATTGTGGAGGGGGGTCGCTCCTTTCGGCATCGCTGGAGGGGGGGTCGCAACCATGATCGCACTTCTTCCAACGGGTTGCTTGACCCTGGGCGGAGGCCCCCCCCCTCCCCCGGCCGTGGGGATACCCCGGTATGACACCGCTAGTGGGGGGCACTCAGGATTCAGTTGGAGAATGAATGATACAGCTTTCAGAAGTCGAAGTATTTCCATAGAGTCTGCACGAGAACAATGACTGATAACGCTATCAGGCATATGATATCAGCCCAAATTTTCATTTTCATCGATGAATCATTTCATTTTCTTGAGTGCCCCCCCCCCAAAAGGTTTCAATCCGATACCCCTATCCCCTCAGCGGTCAAAAATATGCTGGCCTCCGGAGAGTGACTCGAAGTCCCCTCCCAGGGTCGGCATTAGAATGCCGAATGAGGACTCTAGTGAGATGCTTTTTATACCGGCTGTGCACGTGATAAGCACGTTACGACGTGATCATTCGTGACCATTATCAATTGTCTTTCCAACCGGCCGAATTGAAGATGGCGTGGCGTGTTTTGTGGCCAATATCCACGCTGCGTGTGCGTCGCATGCAGCATGGTTCGCCGCCTGCCGGTACCCTCGAAATGTGGGGCGCCGGCCGTCTTTTTCGGCATAGAGGTTCGCCGGCCGTCGCCTCGAGTACCTGAGTTTCTATGCATAAATATTAGGTGGCATCCCCGTCTATGATGAAGCCGAATAAGATCTGTTGAGTTTATTCTCTTCATGTCATGCTCAAGTGACGGTTGCTGAATGGGTAACTTCTCTGTTCTGCTGCTTCGGTGCTAACCACGGTCGTCTCCCGACCGTAGACAATCAGTGTTTTTTCAGATTACTCCCTCCTCATCAGTGCTGACATTGTTGAAGAAAAAGTGGAAGGGTAAGCACACAGAGTGCGAGTATGGCCGTCCTGCTCCTAAACAAATCATACGTATCAAACGTGTTCAGACAGATAATTGCAGGTGCTAACCACGGTCGTCTCCCGCTTCGGTGCTAACCACGGCCAACATGTTTTGTCACTTCAACAGGCATGTTTTAACGTTAGGAGCCGATCGGTTCCGCGGAGCTCTATACCGCTATTCTAAGCACACATGGTACTTTTTCGGAATAGACGACCCACTTATGAGGCCCCTGCCAGAGTTGGTTTAGAAAATCGCCGTGGCCAACCCGGTCGATACGTATGAGAAACATGAAATAGCGGTGTAGAGCTTCGGGGAACCGAAGTGACAAAATGACAAAATGACAAAATGGCCTGTCGAAGTGACAAAATATGTTCACCTGCAACTACCTGTCTGAACACGTTTCATCTATACGTACGATTTGTTAAGGAGCAGAGCGGTTCCACGAAGCTCCATACTCGCACTCAGAAACATGGACGATGGAGATCGCAAAAACACCCGGTGTGGCCAGCTGTGGCTGACGCGGTCAATATGTATGAATTGTGTGGAACTATATCATTGATATCATTCATATCTTGCCTTAACTATACGCAAAATACCGTGATTGCCACAAAGCCATAAAATAAAATGCTTCGCAAGTTTTGGCGCGCGTGAAGCGCACAACGATTTGGCTTTGAATCGCTATCGTGCAACGACGTGATTCGAGAACCGAGGTCCAGAGGGAACGTATAAAAACCATTTTTTTTGCCACTGAATAGAGCTTCAGAAGCTGAATTTATTTGGAAGTTTGATTGGGTCGGTTTGATATAGAAATACAACTGATGTCATCTAAATGCCCTGTTTGGCTCTATCCTAGACGGGGGGGAGGCACCCAGATTTACTCATACAAATGAACGAAAAACCTTATGAAAAATGCTTGATATTGCTGTAAAGCATCGTTGCTAATGGAATTCTATAGAAATACTTCGTCTGGTAGGGTTACCGATCGGTGGACCGCTTCATTTCTGACTTGAATCCTGAGTGACCCCCGTCTAGGATAGTGCCCACTCTTCCATGATTATCGACCGGGCTGGCTACGGCAATGAGCGAACTATGACCGAGACCAAAATGGTAAGAATTAGATTTTCGTGGTGTTTTACATACTCTGCCAACGCGTACTCAGACGTTCGCCGTTGTCCACAGTACACGAATGAGATGTCACCTCACACAATGCTCCCTGTAGACATCCAAAAAGGGCAGGGATTGCCCCTCGAGAACTGCCCGTCGCCCCCCTCTTTGGTGCTGTAGACAACCTATCCGCGGAAACGCTTTTCCTGTAGACATCCCATCGGAGGAGGATCTCCATCCCCGAATCCGCGTTCACATCCTATCAACATCCCGTAGACCTGATATTACCATCCTACAGAAGCATCAGCCGCCTTATGACGTCACCCCAAAGGCAGTGTTCACGACAAGAATCGTTTTTCTGCTTTTCCACCTATCTTGAAGACTGTCCCATGCCGATTCCAATGCTGTTTCGTTTTTGGAATCGTACAAGACCTTCTAGGAACGGAGTTATGGTCCCTCGAAAATTGAGCTAGGGAAGCATGGTGGACGAGTTGTTCGAGGCTTGTAACTTCCTTCTTTTGCAGCCGATGTATGCGAGCTGACCTGAGTAAAGAGAGAATTTGAGAATGAAGGGAAGAACGGGGCCATTGATCGAAAACCATCGCTCATCTCACAATCTCGAGCATTCTTTTGTTCACGTCGGTGGGCGCGGAAAGTGCATCTGGGGTGTGACGAGCTGACGGGTGTCCAACTTTGGGGCCGTAGGGGACCGTTCCGAGTTCATTTTTCTTAGTTTTGTCAACGTTAGGGTTGCGCTAGGCCCCGCGGCTGCCGATCTCCGCCAAAAAATCAGACAATTTTTTTATCGTGGACACTGCCTTTAAAGGCACAGTCCAAACTCAGAGGTAATTTTTGATATTATGGTCCGGTCGCCGCCAATAGCAACCCTGCCAAGCGCGGAATTTCAATTCATTCGAATAAGCGAGAAAAAGCTAGGAAAAAGTCGGCCACGCCCCCTTGAAAGAAAAAATGGGTAACGCCCACCGCCAGGTTTCCGACCCCAATAGGGAAGAGATGAGCAAATGATTCTACTCAAAACCTATGTTCTTCAATTTGTTTTCGGTCTGGCTATATATTGTGGCCTGCTGCAGAACGATGGCTGCCAATAACGAGAAAATACGGGCTCGAGACAACTGGTCCGAGAACTTCTAGCTGTTCAGAAGTGAGATTTTTGAGGAGCCGTAACTCCGTTCGTAGTGAGTTCTGAGCGATTATAGAGACACCATTGTGATCAGCGTAACATTTTCTCCAAGATAGGCAGAAAGACGAAAAGTCGATTCCGAGGTTGGACTGTGTCTTTAAAGGCACAATCCAACCTCAGAGGTAATTTTCGACATTATGGTACGGTCGCCGCCTATAGCAACCCTGCCAAGCGCGGAACCTCAATTCGCTCAAACAAGCGAGAAAAAGCCAGGAAAAACCCCTCGAAAGAAAAAGTGGGTAACGCCCACTGCCAGGTTTCCGACCTCAATAGGGAAGAGACGCGCGAATGGTTCTATTCAAAACCTATGTTCTTCAATTTGTTTTCGGTCTGGCTTTATATTGTGGCCTGCTGCAGAACGATGGCTGCCAATAACGAGAAAATACGGGCTCGAGACAACTGGTCCGAGAACTTCTAGCTGTTCAGAAGTGAGATTTTTGAGGAGCCGTAACTCCGTTCGTAGTGAGTTCTGAGCGATTATAGAGACACCATTGTGATCAGCGTAACATTTTCTCCAAGATAGGCAGAAAGACGAAAAGTCGATTCCGAGGTTGGACTGTGTCTTTAAAGGCACAATCCAACCTCAGAGGTAATTTTCGACATTATGGTACGGTCGCCGCCTATAGCAACCCTGCCAAGCGCGGAACCTCAATTCGCTCAAACAAGCGAGAAAAAGCCAGGAAAAACCCCTCGAAAGAAAAAGTGGGTAACGCCCACCGCCAGGTTTCCGACCCCAATAGGGAAGAGATGAGCAAATGATTCTACTCAAAACCTATGTTCTTCAATTTGTTTTCGGTCTGGCTATATATTGTGGCCTGCTGCAGAACGATGGCTGCCAATAACGAGAAAATACGGGCTCGAGACAACTGGTCCGAGAACTTCTAGCTGTTCAGAAGTGAGATTTTTGAGGAGCCGTAACTCCGTTCGTAGTGAGTTCTGAGCGATTATAGAGACACCATTGTGATCAGCGTAACATTTTCTCCAAGATAGGCAGAAAGACGAAAAGTCGATTCCGAGGTTGGACTGTGTCTTTAAAGGCACAATCCAACCTCAGAGGTAATTTTCGACATTATGGTACGGTCGCCGCCTATAGCAACCCTGCCAAGCGCGGAACCTCAATTCGCTCAAACAAGCGAGAAAAAGCCAGGAAAAACCCCTCGAAAGAAAAAAAAAGTGGGTAACGCCCACTGCCAGGTTTCCGACCTCAATAGGGAAGAGACGCGCGAATGGTTCTATTCAAAACCTATGTTCTTCAATTTGTTTTCGGTCTGGCTTTATATTGTGGCCTGCTGCAGAACGATGGCTGCCAATAACGAGAAAATACGGGCTCGAGACAACTGGTCCGAGAACTTCTAGCTGTTCAGAAGTGAGATTTTTGAGGAGCCGTAACTCCGTTCGTAGTGAGTTCTGAGCGATTATAGAGACACCATTGTGATCAGCGTAACATTTTCTCCAAGATAGGCAGAAAGACGAAAAGTCGATTCCGAGGTTGGACTGTGTCTTTAAAGGCACAATCCAACCTCAGAGGTAATTTTCGACATTATGGTACGGTCGCCGCCTATAGCAACCCTGCCAAGCGCGGAACCTCAATTCGCTCAAACAAGCGAGAAAAAGCCAGGAAAAACCCCCTCGAAAGAAAAAGTGGGTAACGCCCACTGCCAGGTTTCCGACCTCAATAGGGAAGAGACGCGCGAATGGTTCTATTCAAAACCTATGTTCTTCAATTTGTTTTCGGTCTGGCTTTAAATTGTGGCCTGCGTCAGAACGATGGCTGCAAATAACGAGAAAATACAGGCTCGAGACAAATCGTCCGCAAACTTCTAGCCGTTCAGAATTGAGATTTTTGAGGAGCCGTAACTCCGTTCGTAGTGAGTTCTGAGCGATTATAGAGACACCATTAAGATCAGCGTAACATTTTCTCCAAGATAGGCAGAAAGACGAAAAGTCGATTCCGAGGTTGGACTGTGTCTTTAAACCGCGGTATGGCTCCTTTCGAAACTTGACAAGGAGGCTCGATTTTCTTCATTTCGGTTCTAATCTAACCGGCACAGAGAAATTGGACCTTCTCAATCAAATTTTCTAGAGAAAAACTAACATTGGCGTGGATCCTGATGAGACTTTTCGTTCCTCTTTGGAGGTTGGCGCAAACTCGGTGCACCTACGTAGTAGCATATGGCACCGAGTTTGCGCCAACCTTCAATAGTAAACGCAAAGTCGCATTAGGATCTATGCCGACGTTACATTATTTTAATAATGACGTCCTTACGTCCAACACTGCTGCTTACAAGGGAACTACTATAAGTCATACAAACCATTCCAAATGAAATGTACCTTTCTAGAACCAATTTCGGACGTAGAGTCCAAATATGCCCTTTGCAGCTGCCTAGAGTCACTCTGGAAAACGTTCTAGCAGTTTTTTCTCTGATTTTGTACCTATTGTACCCTCGAAAAAACGCATTAATTTTATGAAATAATATAACACCTTGAAAATTCCATAGTTGGTACCTTACCTTGCCGCGAAGCTTTAAAAACGCTCATAACTCCTTTCAGAATGAGTCTAGGCAGGCTAAGATTATGCCGGAGTCACTCACATTTCTCGCTACTAGTAGCAAGAACATCCTCCCAGATTATCGCCGCATTCAATGCACACCGAATATGCATTCAACTCGAAGACAAGGCGGTTAGGAGCACAGTGCTGCTAGGAAAGCAGGTGCTCTTATTGTGTTTCAAATTACAGCACGTGTCCCAACAAATAAAACTTTCAATGCGTGCATGATACACATTCAACTCGATGAAAAAAGGATTTCCCATGAAAAGGAAAGAATACGACACACTCTTGAGGTGGGACGCAAGTGCCCGCAGCCTCGCTGGTTCAATTACACGAGTTTGCGGTACTTTGCTTGCCCAGCGGCAGGAGACCTCGTCCAACCAGTCGCGGCCCCAGATGGTACTCGGCGAGCAGGCCGAGTTGCATGTCCAAGTGCCGGCCGCGTCGCGTGCCGATGTGCTGTTACGATAACGCTGGACTAGCTTGCAGCACGTGCTACTGCGATTAAATTTCGCAACACGTGCTCCTACGGTGAAATTTTGCAGCACGTGCTGCTGTTTGGAGCTTGTGTCCCTGCAATACACCCTTTCAATGGGTGTGGTCACTCGAGTTGGATACATGTTCGACACGCATTAAATGCGGCAAATTTTTGAGCTCGCAAGGTACTCCATTTCGCTGAACCCGGACTACGCTAAAATGGCTTCCCTTGTTTACCAGAAAAGGTGATATCGGCTAACTACGCTTATTTTTTAAATCTACAATTTTTTCTTCTCTCTACATTTACCTTTCCTCGAGTATTGACAACTCAGAAAACCGCCGCACTCAATGCGTGTCAAACATGCATTCAACTCGAGTGACTACACTCATCGCAAGGCTCTATCACAGGGCACGTGCTCCAAACAGCAGCACGTGCTGCGAAATTTCATAGCAGGAGCATGTGCCGCCATATTCAATCGCAGGAGTACGTGCTGCAAGGTAGTCCAGCGCTATCGTAGCAGCACACCGACGCGACGCGGTTGGCACACCAACGTGCGACGCGGCCAGCTCGCCGAGCACCATCTGGGGCCGTCAGCTATTGGACGAGGCCTCCAGCGGCCGGGCGGGTAGAGTACCGCAAACTTGGGTAATTGAACCGGCGAAGCTGCCGTCCTCTCAGTTCCGTCTCAGGAGTGCATCGTATACCTTCCTTTTTTGGATAATCGTTTTGTCATCGAGTTGATATTGTATCATGCACGCACTGAACGGCTTATTTGTTGGGGCACGTGCTGTAATTTGAAACACAATAGGAGCACGTGCTCCCCTAGCAGCACGTTCCCTGACTGTGCTCGAAACCACCTTGTCTTCGAGTTAAATGAATATTCGACACCCATTGAATGCGGCGATTGCCTGAGAACATGGATGGGAATCAGGGTAAATAAACACCACCGAATGATCAGAGAATCCTGAAAAACAACTAAGAACGACGCAAATGACACACGTAAACGGATGGAAAAAACCGAAATGTACCTACGAAGGCAGTTGCTGAAAGCTCCGTAAACCACGGAAACCTTCGGGTCCATCACGGGGAACTCCGCGAGGTGCACCTCTCGGCATGTCACCAACACCTCTTCCACGGAAAGACGTTAATAAAAAACGACTCACAGATCTCACATAATTAAAAAAATGAAAAGAATTACTATAGAAGTCTACAGTATCATCAAAAAAGAAAACGAATTGGAAATCTTATATATCCAAAAATGAGAACTCGGACGGCACAATCTAAGTGATACATCGATTGGTGGACGCTGCCACCGCCCCTCCCGCGAATGTTCTGTAGAACACCCCTCGACCCACACCGCCTCGGCCACCCAAATTGTCGTCCTGTGGACAACAACTCGGTCTGCGTCAATTTTTAGCAGTCGGCGGGATTGCTGGTCGATGAGCTGTTTAACAGCCCGTTGCCTCCTGCTCAACAGCACACCGGGACGGCCCCGCGTAGAGCTGCTTGTTCGCCAGAGGTGACTCGTTCTGGGCGGATCGACGTCCTGTAGACAACGGCGAACGTCTGAGTAGCTAGATGCCTCCGAGGGCGCGGCCTGAAACGCCGCCCATTCCATGTAGCGGTAAACTACGGGTTTTGGCTATGATAGCTAAAACCCGCAAATTCTTGTGTCAAGGCTACAAGGGTGCAAAATCTGCGCGTATTCTACGTAAAAACGAAGGCTAAATTCAAAACATTGATCTGTCTGACGCTAAACCCGTATATTCTCCCTATAATTTTGTAGCGAGAATCTACGGATTTAGCGACAGCCTGTGTTGAAATGCAATCTCAAACCCGCGTTGGCTACGCGGAACACAGGGATGCGGTTCGAACAGTGTTGGCCCAGTCAACCCACAGATAACTTGACACTCTATGGTTGGTCGTGGAGGGTGACCCCGTGTCGCTCTCTGGAAGACCTTGCTAGGGATAATTTCGGCCGCTGGGATGCTGCAGGCCATGGAGAAGAAACCGCGATGCGCTCGATCGCAACGGGGATCGCTTTTCTAGTATGGATCAAGACTGGGTGGGTCGATCGACCGAGTGCTGCAATGAGAAAAAGCGTTGAATATGCGGGTGCTGTAGCGAAAATTTACGTAGTTCATGCGGGCGCTGTAGCTAAAATTTCACCAACTGAGGCTAAACTTTCCGTAACTTACGTAAATTTTCGTGTCAAAATCAGACTAGATGCCTCCGAAACCCTGGGCATCTCTGGTTTCCGTGTGAGGCATCTAGCTACGCGCTGGCGGAGTATGTAATTTGCATACATTTCGCACGTTATTCTATTCTTCTACATGCTTAGAAGCAAAAACATGACTAAATGATCCTGTAACTGCATGCGAAAACTTTCTTTTTTTAACCAGGGGTGGTAGTAATCCCTCCGGAACTACGAGTTTCGAAATGATCGAAACATGCAGGTATTCTGCGAGTTTCGACCTCACAAAAAGAGCCCATATTGAGGCGGTATAGCAACAAGCAGGCTTTAAATCGTTCCGCGGCTGGCGAGGAGTTTTGCTAAGGAACCCCGAACCTTACAATGCTGTGTATGGAATGAAGGCCACGTCACCTAGTACAATGTTGGTGCAATGCTAGTGATCGCCGCTTAGGCTCTAGCCTAGCGAGTTCATACTTCGATTGATAGTGTTTCCTAGGGTGCTATTATCCAGCCCACCCTCCCCCCGAGCGGCTCACTCGAGTGGACGGCACTCGAATGCTAACGTCGGACTGGGAACGAGATTCTCACTGCGTAAAATAACGCGTTTGAGCCTGCGGAGTGCCGACTCTATCATCCATTTCACGCCATGAAGGATATTATCCACATTCCAATCCAGGAAACCACGCATATTGTCGAGAATTTCATCTCTGAGATACTGAGTCCATGAAAGGTAAGTTCACTGGGCAATGGATCAAAAGGAATAAGAAGTTTCAGATAAATCAGGAAGAAGAACTTTCTACTGCTTGAGAATGAACGATAGCTTCCAGGCTAACATGTAATTTACATGGTCAAACGCGTTATTTTACGCAGTGAGATTCTCGTTCCCTGTCCGACGTTAAGGGCCTTTCAGAGTGGCGCCGCTGCGAAATTCGCGGCTTCGCTCCTTAGAGCGAGTGAAAAAAGGCGTGGCCTATCGATTGCCGCCGCGTCATATTTCTTTCTCAGCGTCTCTTATTTCTTCGCTGCCCTTTAAGTTTGATCAGAGCGCATAAACATATTGGCGTGCCACCCCTCGCGCGTTCTGCAATCTCAGACATTCTGGAATCGATCAACAAAAACGAGTTATAGATTTCGAATAATATACCAGGAGACACTACCACCAGTAGAATCACTTCAACTGAAAAGATTTGCATAATAGTAATGGTGTCCTTGACAAAAAATATTAAACGCCATGAAGAAATAAATTCTGGATGACAAATCAAGTGACATGAGGAGATAAATCCTGGATAAACAATTGAATACCATGACGAAATTTATCCTGGATGGCTAACATCTAGTGAAATAGGCAAAAAATGGTTCCACAAAGAGTGAATGGACAGATAGTAACGAAGGAACACTGACTAATATGAACAAACTACAGCGACAAATAGCGACAGCGACAAAAATGGTCGAGACCATTTGCCTCGCAAAACGTCGCAACACGTCGCAGAACGTCGCTCCCAGCTCGCGCCATCGCTCCCACTCTGAAAGCGCGACGTTCGCTCCCGTCGCGCGGCACGGTTTGCGCTGCGTAGCACCCCACATCTCTGACCACGTCGCCGCGACAGCGAATTTTTCTGCGACGCCACTCTGAAAGGCCCTTTAGCGTTCGAGTGTAACCAATTTATAAAGGGTAGGGTATAAAAGAACAGAGCGGTGTGTCTTCATTTACACATAGTTCTTCTCCTGGGGTCAGCAGTCGAAGATCTGCCTAGACTAGAAAGTAAGAAAACAGCACCACTGGTGGTCAAGATATAGCAAAATCGGAAGAAAAACAGGTGCTATGTGGGAAGGGGGGGGCCACTATGGCGCGATGGACTTGACCACGCCCATTTCACTGTGCCGCACTAAATTTGAGCACCCACTCGGGGTTTCCCTCCCCTGCCAAAATCAGGAGAGTCATTGCGGCACGGAAAAATGGTCGTGGCCAAGTGCGATACAACAGTGCCCCCCCCGTCTAGGATAGTCCCTGAACATGTTATCTCGGCTCCATCCTAAACGGGGGGGGGGGTACCCAAGATTTATTCATAGAATTGATGGAAACTCTGATAAAAAAGATGCTTGATACTGCTATCAATCATTGTTGTTATGGAAAGTCTATAGAAATCATTCGATTGATAGCGTTACCAGGTGTTGGTTCATT
Source organism: Aplectana chamaeleonis (assembly GCA_029168955.1). Taxonomy (NCBI): domain Eukaryota; kingdom Metazoa; phylum Nematoda; class Chromadorea; order Rhabditida; family Cosmocercidae; genus Aplectana; species Aplectana chamaeleonis. The sequence continues at coordinate 138,519 of JAPDOI010001052.1, read as the reverse complement.
TAATTTCTGTCTTGGATCTAGGATGCCCCCACCCGTATAGGGGGGTACCGATATTTCATGTCAACTGACGTGATTTGACGTGGTTACTGACGAAATATACCACTAATCTCTAAGTTTTCCTTTCTTCAAACCTCGGCATCGTATAATGTATTTAATGATCTTGTTCTAGACGAGGTTGGTAGGTGATTTCTTTTACTCACGGCCTGACGTTTCGACTGAACGTCTTCAGGGGCCAAAAAATTGCCTCCAGAGTTTTAAAATTCATGATTTACCCTATCAGGCCCCTCCTCCCCCAGCAGTTCTGATGTGCTGTGAGAAGCGGCACAGACGCATTCAACAGAATGCGCACAGACGCATTCAACAGGGCGCGGCATAAAGCATTTTTGAAAAAGGTCGTTTATACTTCCTCCGCCGAGCGGCGCGGCGAAGTGCAATCCTACGGTATTGATCACACGGCGCCGCACGATCAATATTATAGGATTGCACTTCGCCGAGCCGCTCGGCGGTGAAAGTGTAAACGACCCCTAAGGAGAAACCCCCACAGAATTATGATATTCAAACCGCAGATTTAATCCACCGTAACCCAATGGACATGATAAGAGTAAAGAAACACATCTACATCCCATTTACAACCGCGATAAAATGTCGGTTGGTGGATTATCATGCTCCTTGGAGGCAATTCACTCCGATACTTGTGGAATGAGGTTCTTCATGACAGTTTGGTGAGTGTTGTCGAGAGCAACAGTTGGGCAGCACTGAAGCGCAGGAGTTTAGAGCAAAAACTGAAGCAGTTTGGGCAATAATTGGAGTGGTAAAGCTGCGTTAAAAAGCAGCATGTTGGTGCCACTAGTGGGACATAAGGACCCAACGTGCTACCCTATGCAGCAGTAGGAGAAACCCGCAAGTCTTCCAACTTGAAGAGAGCAACTTGATGTGAAGTTCCTTAGTGTTGCCTTTCAACCGCACGGTCATACTGTGCTTCTCTGGGCCAAATTCCGGTCCGCAATTGCGTTTCGACACGCTTTGCGGCCGCGCGCATTCGAGTCGGAAGAGCTTCCAGCGCCTCAGCCGCCGATCTGTTGACTCTAAATGGATTCTGGAAGCTGGAGAGTAAACGAAATTAGAGAAAACTGTATAAAAAAGCCATATCGAGTCGGCATTGGCGCTGGAAACTCGACTGACTCCAGCGCGTGCGGCCGCAAAGCGTGTCGAGACGCAATTGCGGACCGGAATTTGGCCCAGATAAGCACAGTACGAAACCTTATTCCATGAGTACCGGAATGAATCCCTAGCAGGGAGCATGACATCATTCCACTAACCTACGCTTCATCATGGCGATAAATGGAAGGAGTTGTTTTCAATACTCTTATCATGACGATTGGGTTACTGTGGATAGAATCTACGGTTTGAATTTTATAATTCTGTGAAACCCCCCACGTCACTCCGCCTTAGGCCCCGGTCAGAGTTGGTGCTATTTGCATCTGTAACCCACCGACTCCCCCCAACACCCCCCAACACCCACCCGGTCGATACGTATGTTTAAAATGATGGAGTGAGGTTGAGAAAATCACTCGGTGTATCCAACTAGATATGACGATGATTACGTGGCCGACAGGATTGCACCTGTCCAGAGAAATAGTGAAGGAGAGTATGGTGAAGTAACGGAGGTAGCAGTAAGGTTAGCTTTCTAGTGATACGCAATGTTTTATCATCGACCCGCCCACCCGGTGATTTTCTCATCCACGTATTGCATGGATATCGACCGCGTCGGATACATCGAGTGATTTTCTCAACTTCACTCCATCATTTTAAACATACGTATCGACCGGGGGGGGGGGGTGGGGGGGCTACACCGAGTGATTTTCTCAGCTTCACCTCACCATGTTGTTCATACGTATCGACCGGGTGGGTGTTGGGGAGTGTTGGGGGTGCGGGGGTGCAGGGGGGATACACCGAGTGATTTTTGCATCCCATTTCCAATGCATTCTGTGTGTATCGACCGGGCTGGAGACGGCGGCTCATCCAACTATGACCGGGGCCTAAGAGCAGGGCTCCGCCACTACGGTTGTACGTATAGTTCAGTTCCGCAATCGCGTTCAGTCCTCATTATCACAATCGTAGACGCGAAGCGGTTGTTTTTAACAGATTCAACTATGAAAATAATTGTGGTGCGCGCACCTGATTTGGAAAAGGATTGCTTCTGCGCAAACCCCTCGTTACAGAATCTCGATTTGGAAGATAGTTCCGAACTTGGCATTTTCACAAAATGTAGAGCAGTAAAGGTTCTTAATACTGCCCAAATTTCAGAAAAATCCGCTTTGTGGTTCTCGAGATATGGAAAAATTTTTGAATTTTAAAATGTGTGTGTGTGTGTGTGTGTGTGTGTGTGTGTGTGTGTGTGTGTGTGTGTGTGTGTGTGTGTGTGTGTGTGTGTGTGTGTGTGTGTGTGTGTGTGTGTGTGTGTGTGTGTGTGTGTGTGTGTGTGTGTGTGTGTGTGTGTGTGTGTGTGTGTGTGTGTCCGGTGAAACTTTTTGAATGATAGGAAACATGGTTGGCCATTTTGAGAGAGAATGGAGTGGTATTGTGATAAGAGTGAATTGATTGCAAGCGTTAGAGTAGGTCTCCTTTACATCCATCAGGAACCGTATGCACGCCGTTTATTGCGGGACGCATTTAGAAGTGCGCGAAGCTTCGGGAACGTGTGCAGGACCCAAGTAGAAGGGCGTCAAGCGACGAGCCACGTATGCGGGACCAAACTAGAACTGTGCTGAGCGCCGGGGAACGTGTGCGAGACCCAACTAGAAGTGCGCCAAGCGCCGAAGAACGCGTGCAGGACACATCTAGAAGTGCGCCAAGCGCCGGGGAACGTGTGCAGGACCCAAGTAGAAGGGCGTCAAGCGACGAGCCACGTATGCGGGACCAAACTAGAACTGTGCTGAGCGCCGGGGAACGTGTGCAGAACCCAAGTAGAAGTGCGCCAAGCGCCGAAGAACGCGTGCAGGACACATCTATAAGTGCGCCAAGCGCTTGGGAACGTGTGCAGGACCCAAGTAGAAGTGCGCCAAACGCCGGGCAACGTATGCGGGACCCAACTAGAACTGTGCTGAGCGCCGGGAAACGTGTGCGAGACCCAACTAGAAGTGCGCCAAGCGCCGAAGAACGCGTGCGGGACCCATCTGGAAGTGCGTCAAGCGCCGGGAAGGTGTACGGGACCCAAATTTATGTGCGCCAAGTGACGGGAGACGTGCACGGGACCTAAACAGAAGTGCGCCAAGTGCCGGAGAACGTGTGCGGGACCCATCTAGAAGTGCGCTGAGCGCCGGGAACATATGCGGAACCCAGCTATAACTGCGCCAAGCGCCTGGGAACGTGTGTAGAACCCAAGTAGAAGTGCGCCAAACACCGGGGAACGTGTGCAGGACCCAAATTTAAGTGCGCCGAGCGCCGGGGAACGTGTGCGGGACCCAAACAGAAGTGCGCCAAGCGCCGGGAAACGTGTGCAGAACCCAAGTAGAAGTGCGCCAAGCGCCGGGGAACGTGTGCAGGACCTAAGTAGAAAGGCGCCAAACGCCGGGGAACGTGTGCAGGACCCAAGTAGAAGTGCGCCAAGCGACGGGAAACGTGTGCGGGACCCAAACAGAAGTGCGCCAAGCGCCGAAGAACGCGTGCGGGACCCATCTAGAAGTGCGTCAAGCGCCGGGAAGGTGTACGGGACCCAAATTTATGTGCGCCAAGTGACGGGAGACGTGCACGGGACCTAAACAGAAGTGCGCCAAGTGCCGGAGAACGTGTGCGGGACCCATCTAGAAGTGCGCTGAGCGCCGGGAACATATGCGGAACCCAGCTATAACTGCGCCAAGCGCCTGGGAACGTGTGTAGAACCCAAGTAGAAGTGCGCCAAACACCGGGGAACGTGTGCAGGACCCAAATTTAAGTGCGCCAAGCGCCGGGGAACGTGTGCGGGACCCAAACAGAAGTGCGCCAAGCGCCGGGAAACGTGTGCAGAACCCAAGTAGAAGTGCGCCAAGCGCCGGGGAACGTGTGCAGGACCTAAGTAGAAGTGCGCCAAACGCCGGGGAACGTGTGCAGGACCCAAGTAGAAGTGCGCCAAGCGACGGGAAACGTGCGCGGGACCCAAACAGAAGAGCGCCAAGCGCCGAAGAACGCGTGCGGGACCCATCTAGAAGTGCGTCAAGCGCCGGAAAGGTGTACGGGACCCAAATAGAAGTGCGCCAAGTGACGGGGAACGTGTGCAGGACCTAAGTAGAAGTGCGCCAAGTGCCGGAGGAACGTGTGCGGGACCCATCTAGAAGTGCGCTGAGCGCCAGGAACATGTGCGGAACCCAGCTATAAGTGCGCCAAGAGCCGGGGAACGTGTGCGGGACCCAAACAGAAGTGCGCCAAGCGCCTGGGAACGTGTGTAGGACCCAAGTAGAAGTGCGCCAAACACCGGGGAACGTGTGCAGGACCCAAATTTGAGTGCGCCAAGCGCCGGGAAACGTGTGCAGAACCCAAGTAGAAGTGCGCCAAGCGCCGGGGAACGTGTGCGGGACCCAAACAGAAGTGCGCCAAGCGCCTGGGAACGTGTGTAGAACCCAAGTAGAAGTGCGCCAAACACCGGGGAACGTGTGCAGGACCCAAATTTGAGTGCGCCAAGCGCCGGGGAACGTGTGCGGGACCCGAACAGAAGTGCGCCAAGCGCCGGGAAACGTGTGCAGAACCCAAGTAGAAGTGCGCCAAGCGCCGGGGAACGTGTGCGGGACCCAAACAGAAGTGCGCCAAGCGCCGGGGAACGTGTGCAGAACCCAAGTAGAAGTGCGCCAAGCGCCGGGGAACGTGTGCAGGACCTAAGTAGAAGTGCGCCAAACGCCGGGGAACGTGTGCAGGACCCAAGTAGAAGTGCGCCAAGCGACGGGGAACGTGTGCAGGACCTAAGTAGAAGTGCGCCGAATGCCGGGGAACGTGTGCGGGACCCGAACAGAAGTGCGCCAAGCGCCGGGAAACGTGTGCAGAACCCAAGTAGAAGTGCGCCAAGCGCCGGGGAACGTGTGCAGGACCTAAGTAGAAGTGCGCCAAACGCCGGGGAACGTGTGCAGGACCCAAGTAGAAGTGCGCCAAGCGACGGGGAACGTGTGCAGGACCCAGATTTAAGTGCGCCAAGCGCCGGGGAACGTGTGCGGGACCCAAACAGAAGTGCGCCAAGCGCCGGGAAACGTGTGCAGAACCCAAGTAGAAGTGCGCCAAGCGCCGGGGAACGTGTGCAGGACCTAAGTAGAAGTGCGCCAAATGCCGGGGAACGTGTGCGCAACCCAGCTATAAGTGCGCCAAGCGCCGGGGAACGTGTGCAGAACCCAAGTAGAAGTGCGCCAAGCGCCGGGGAATGTGTGCAGGACCCAAATTTAAGTGCGCCAAGCGACGGGGAACGTGTGCGAAACCCAAACAGAAGTGCGCCAAGCGCCGGGAAACGTGTGCAGAACCTAAGTAGAAGTGCGCCAAGCGCCGGGGAACGTGTGCGGGACCCAAACAGAAGTGCGCCAAGCGCCTGGGAACGTGTGTAGGACCCAAGTAGAAGTGCGCCAAACACCGGGGAACGTGTGCAGGACCCAAATTTGAGTGCGCCAAGCGCCGGGGAACGTGTGCGAAACCCAAACAGAAGTGCGCCAAGCGCCTGGGAACGTGTGTAGGACCCAAGTAGAAGTGCGCCAAACACCGGGGAACGTGTGCAGGACCCAAATTTGAGTGCGCCAAGCGCCGGGGAACGTGTGCGGGACCCAATCAGAAGCGCGCAAAGCGCCGGGAAACGCGTGCAGAACCCAAGTAGAAGTGCGCCAAGCGCCGGGGAACGTGTGCGGGACCCAAACAGAAGTGCGCAAAGCGCCGGGAAACGTGTGCAGAACCCAAGTAGAAGTGCGCCAAGCGCCGGGGAACGTGTGCAGGACCTAAGTAGAAGTGCGCCAAACGCCGGGGAACGTGTGCAGGACCCAAGTAGAAGTGCGCCAAGCGACGGGGAACGTGTGCAGGACCCAAATTTAAGTGCGCCAAGCGCCGGGGAACGTGTGCGGGACCCGAACAGAAGTGCGCCAAGCGCCGGGAAACGTGTGCAGAACCCAAGTAGAAGTGCGCCAAGCGCCGGGGAACGTGTGCAGGACCTAAGTAGAAGTGCGCCAAACGCCGGGGAACGTGTGCAGGACCCAAGTAGAAGTGCGCCAAGCGACGGGGAACGTGTGCAGGACCCAGATTTAAGTGCGCCAAGCGCCGGGGAACGTGTGCGGGACCCAAACAGAAGTGCGCCAAGCGCCGGGAAACGTGTGCAGAACCCAAGTAGAAGTGCGCCAAGCGCCGGGGAACGTGTGCAGGACCTAAGTAGAAGTGCGCCAAACGCCGGGGAACGTGTGCAGGACATAAGTAGAAGTGCGCCAAGCGCCGGGGAACGTGTGCAGAACCCAAGTAGAAGTGCGCCAAGCGCCGGGGAACGTGTGCAGGACCTAAGTAGAAGTGCGCCAAATGCCGGGGAAATTGTGCGCAACCCAGCTATAAGTGCGCCAAGCGCCGGGGAACGTGTGCAGAACCCAAGTAGAAGTGCGCCAAGCGCCGGGGAATGTGTGCAGGACCCAAATTTAAGTGCGCCAAGCGACGGGGAACGTGTGCGAAAACCAAACAGAAGTGCGCCAAGCGCCGGGAAACGTGTGCAGAACCTAAGTAGAAGTGCGCCAAGCGCCGGGGAACGTGTGCGGGACCCAAACAGAAGTGCGCCAAACACCGGGGAACGTGTGCAGGACCCAAATTTGAGTGCGCCAAGCGCCGGGGAACGTGTGCAGAACCAAAGTAGAAGTGCGCCAAGCGCCGGGGAACGTGTGCAGGACCTAAGTAGAAGTGCGCCAAATGCCGGGGAACGTGTGCGCAACCCAGCTATAAGTGCGCCAAGCGCCGGGGAACGTGTGCAGAACCCAAGTAGAAGTGCGCCAAGCGCCGGGGAACGTGTGCAGGACCTAAGTAGAAGTGCGCCAAACGCCGGGGAACGTGTGCAGGACATAAGTAGAAGTGCGCCAAGCGCCGGGGAACGTGTGCAGGACCTAAGTAGAAGTGCGCCAAACGCCGGGGAACGTGTGCAGGACCCAAGTAGAAGTGCGCCAAGCGACGGGGAACGTGTGCGGGACCCAAACAGAAGTGCGCAAAGCGCCGGGAAACGTGTGCAGAACCCAAGTAGAAGTGCGCCAAGCGCCGGGGAACGTGTGCAGGACCTAAGTAGAAGTGCGCCAAATGCCGGGGAACGTGTGCGCAACCCAGCTATAAGTGCGCCAAGCGCCGGGGAACGTGTGCAGAACCCAAGTAGAAGTGCGCCAAGCGCCGGGGAACGTGTGCAGGACCTAAGTAGAAGTGCGCCAAACGCCGGGGAACGTGTGCAGGACATAAGTAGAAGTGCGCCAAGCGCCGGGGAACGTGTGCAGGACCTAAGTAGAAGTGCGCCAAACGCCGGGGAACGTGTGCAGGACCCAAGTAGAAGTGCGCCAAGCGACGGGGAACGTGTGCGGGACCCAAACAGAAGTGCGCCAAGCGCCGGGAAACGTGTGCAGAACCCAAGTAGAAGTGCGCCAAGCGCCGGGGAACGTGTGCAGGACCTAAGTAGAAGTGCGCCAAATGCCGGGGAACGTGTGCGGGACCCAAACAGAAGTGCGCCAAGCGCCGGGAAACGTGTGCAGAACCCAAGTAGAAGTGCGCCAAGCGCCGGGGAACGTGTGCAGGACCTAAGTAGAAGTGCGCCAAATGCCGGGGAACGTGTGCGCAACCCAGCTATAAGTGCGCCAAATGCCGGGGAACGTGTGCGGGACCCAAACAGAAGTGCGCCAAGCGCCGGGAAACGTGTGCAGAACCCAAGTAGAAGTGCGCCAAGCGCCGGGGAACGTGTGCGGGACCCAAACAGAAGTGCGCCAAGCGCCTGGGAACGTGTGTAGAACCCAAGTAGAAGTGCGCCAAACACCGGGGAACGTGTGCAGGACCCAAATTTGAGTGCGCCAAGCGCCGGGGAACGTGTGCGGGACCCAATCAGAAGCGCGCAAAGCGCCGGGAAACGCGTGCAGAACCCAAGTAGAAGTGCGCCAAGCGCCGGGGAACGTGTGCGTGACCCAAACAGAAGTGCGCAAAGCGCCGGGAAACGTGTGCAGAACCCAAGTAGAAGTGCGCCAAGCGCCGGGGAACGTGTGCAGGATCTAAGTAGAAGTGCGCCAAACGCCGGGGAACGTGTGCAGGACCCAAGTAGAAGTGCGCCAAGCGACGGTGAACGTGTGCAGGACCCAAATTTAAGTGCGCCAAGCGCCGGGGAACGTGTGCGGGACCCGAACAGAAGTGCGCCAAGCGCCGGGGAACGTGTGCAGGACTTAAGTAGAAGTGCGTCAAACGCCTGGGAACGTGTGTAGAACCCAAGTAGAAGTGCGCCAAGCGCCGGGGAACGTGTGTAGAACCCAAGTAGAAGTGCGCCAAACACCGGGGAATGTGTGCAGGACCCAAATTTAAGTGCGCCAAGCGCCGGGGAACGTGTGCAGAACCCAAGTAGAAGTGCGCCAAGCGCCGGGGAACGTGTGCCGGACCCAAACAGAAGTGCGCCAAGCGACGGGGAACGTGTGCAGGACCCAAATTTAAGTGCGCCAAGCGCCGGGGAACGTGTGCAGAACCCAAGTAGAAGTGCGCCAAGCGCCGGGGAACGTGTGCGGGACCCAAACAGAAGTGCGCCAAGCGACGGGGAACGTGTGCAGGACCCAAATTTAAGTGCGCCAAGCGCCGGGGAACGTGTGCAGAACCCAAGTAGAAGTGCGCCAAACACCGGGGAACGTGTGCAGGACCCAAATTTGAGTGCGCCAAGCGCCGGGGAACGTGTGCGGGACCCAAACAGAAGTGCGCCAAGCGACGGGGAACGTGTGCAGGACCCAAATTTAAGTGCGCCAAGCGCCGGGGAACGTGTGCAGAACCCAAGTAGAAGTGCGCCAAGCGCCGGGGAACGTGTGCAGGACCTAAGCAGAAGTGCGCCAAATGCCGGGAAACGTGTGCGGAACCCAGCTATAAGCGCGCCAAGCGCCGGGGAACGTGTGCAGAACCCAAGTAGAAGTGCGCCAAGCGCTGGGCAACGTATGCGGGACCAAAACAGAAGTGTGCCAAGTGCCGGAGAACGTGTGCGGGACCCATCTAGAAGTGCGCTAAGCGCCTGGAAGGTGGGCGGGACCCCAATTTAACTGCGCCAAGCGCCGGGGAACGTATGCGGGACCCAACTAGAACTGTGCTGAGCGACGGGAAACGTGTGCGGGACCCAAGTAGAGGTGCGCCAAGCGCCGGGGAACGGGTGCTGGACCCAAGTGGAAGTGCGCCTAGCGCCAGGAACGTGTTTGGAACCACACTAGAAGTGCGCCAAGAGCCGGAGAACGTGTGCGGGACCCAACTTTGGATACGCCAAGCGCCGAGGAAAGCGTGCGGGACTCAACTGGAAGTGCTCCGTGCGCCGGAAAACGTATTCGTGACCCAACTGGGAGTGCGCCAAGCGCCGGGGAAAGTGTGAGGGACTCAACTGGGAGTGCGCCAAGCACCGGTTACGTGTGCGGGATCTAACTGGGAGCACACAAAGCGCCAGAAAATGTGTGCGGGACACAACTTCGGGTACGCCAAGCGCCTAGGAAAGTGTGCGGGACCCAACTGGAAGTGCGCCAAGCGCCGGGGAAAGTGTGTGAGACTCGACTTAGAAAGCGCCAAGCGCCGGGGAAAGAGGGCGGGACCCAACTGCGAGTATGCCAAGCGTTACGGATGGTGTGTTCGACCCAACCGGGAGGACCGGCAAGAGAGTGAAAATCGAAAACGCGGTTGTGATTCAACCGTTCATCTAGTCGTTATTGGGTTCGGAAACCATGAAGAAGGGTGTGAACTGTGGTGGTGCTAGAAGGGGTGGGCAAGTGTTATGCAAGAGGGGTCTATTACACAACTGCATGAACATTTGAAAGGTCATGTCTGAGGGTGTAATGTGCCTTTAAAAGGAAACCTTTGCTAAAATAAAGTGAATTTATCTAACTGTTTTGCTTTGCTACGGATTAGTATGATTTGAAAATGAAACATTTGTGAGAAACTCGTTAAAAGAGGTGAAATGTCTTATGCTACTGATTTGGCATGGGAATAAACACGGAAGAAGCGCTAAAGACTCAGTGAAATGATTCATCGTTGATCTGGCTGTGCACTTGTTTACTAAACAACAAAAATTGAGTGTGACATTGAAAAACCAAATCACGCACTTGTTACTGAGCATTTATGTATTCGTGTGACAGCAGTTCTCTTAGTTGACGACATTCGCATTGACTCACTACGTGATGTTATTTCCACTTTCATTGATTGATAGTCAATCGGAAGCGTAAATAATTTAGTAATGCTTGAAAATCAATATTTCTGATTGATTGAGGTGGGAGACACAACATAATTTTCCAAAGACCTGAGACTTGTTAACCTAAACTGCAAGCGTTAGGTTGATTTTAAAAGAGATGTGCGTGATTTGGTTTTTCAATGTCACACTCAATTTTTGTTGTTTAGTGAACAAGTGCACAGCCAAATCAACGATGAATCATTTCACTGAGTTTTTAGTGCTTCTTTCGAGTTTATTCCCATGCCAAATCATTAGCATAAGACATTTCACTTCTTTTAACGAGTTTCTCACAAATGTTTCATTTCCAAATCATACTAATCCGTAGCAAAGCAAAACAGCTAGATAATAATAATAATGAAAATGTGCGGGTGTTTTGAGCCGCTCAAAACAACCGCTTCGCTTCTACGATTGTGATAATGAGACTTTGCGGACTAAACGCCATTGCGGAACTCAGGATTAGATCAGTATGCACGAATGAGAGGTACAGTGAGGAAGATTTTGATTATTACTCGCATTGCTGAACAAACGGCGGGACTATTTTAAACGGGGAGGGCACTAAAGTAAAAGTTAGACATGAAATAAACCACCCCATAGAAATGAATGGAAAACCTGATAAAAGATGCTTGATGCTGCTATCAATCATTGTTGTTGATGAATTTCTATAGGAATACTTCGATTGATAGCGTTATAGATTGGTGGTTCATTTCATTTCTGACTATTACTTGAGTGCCCCCCCCCGTTCAGGATAGTCCCCAAACGGCAGGAGGTTAATCGTGATTGCGGGACGCTCAGACCCGTTGTTCATCAACGGGTCTCTTGCATTAAAGGCAGTGTTCACAATGGAGATCGCTTTTCTGTTTCCCCGCCTATCTTGAAAACGGCTCCATGCTGATTCCAAAGATGCCTCTGAAATCGTACAAGACCTTCTGGGAACGGAGTTATGGTCTCTTAAAAATTGAGCTAAGGAAACATGGTGGACGAGTTGTCCGAGGCTTGTAACTTTCGACTTTTGCAGCCGATGTTTGCGAGCTGACCTGATTAAAGAGAGAAGTTGAGAATAAAGGAAAGAACGGGGCTAATGATTGGAAATCATCGCTCATCTCACAATCTCGAGCACTCATTTGTTCATGTCGGTGGGCGTGTGATGCGCTTTTGGGGTTTGCCTTGCGCTCGAAGTGGCAACTTCGGGCTCTTTTGGAGCTTTTCCTGGCTCGTTTTCATGCGTTCTTTCTATGTCAACGATACAGTATGCTCCTCCACTACCCATTCCTAGTGTTAATTGAAACACATTTTTTATCGTGAACACTGCCTTTAAAGGCACAGTCCAACCTCAGAATCGTTTTTCTGTTTTTCTGCCTTTCTTGGATTCGGTCTCACACTGATTCCAATGTTGTCGCTGGAATAGTACAAGACCTCCTAGGGACGAAGTTATGGCCCCTCAAAAATTGTGCTACGGGAGCATTGTGGACGAGTTGTCCGAGGCTCGTAACTTCCGTCATTTGCAACCGATGTATGCGAATTGACCTGAATAAAGAGAGGCTGAGAATGAAGAGAAGAACGGTGCTACTGGTCGAAAACCATCGCTCATCTCGCCGTTGTTGAGCTCGAAAGATTGTAAAAGGGGCCTGCCAAAGTGGCTTCCTGGTATGGGCGCCCCGGGGTGGTTTTCTCCTATATCTCGCTTAATCGGAAAAATTCAGAGCTGGCATTTGGCAGGGGCTATGTAAAGTGGGTCTACTTCAAAATTATGTGGAAATCTCAGATTTCGTCCGTGAGCTTGGACTGTGCCTTTAAAGGCATCGTACACGATGAAAACCGAATTCCAGCTTTTGTGTTCTGTCGGACTAGGGGGTCATGACAGTGTCACTCAGAAAGTTTGGAGTTCTAAAATCGCCTCTGAACGGAGATCTACTTACCTGAAAAAGGCTTGCTGGGTTTTGGGGGCCGGCCTTGGGGTCGATCCGTTGTTACAAGGAGCAACACTCCGTTGTCGCTGCCGGCGACCGTGCGTTGACGCGTCGTAGGGCGCAATGCACACGCCACTCGATTTCACGTTCGACATCGATCGAAAGCAGCTGACAGCGATGGACGCAGCAGGTTAGTAACCCTTTTCAGTTTCTTTCAAGAAAAAAAGATCGCTCGTCTGAATGGCATCCTCGGTGAATTGCTTCCGACGCTGCGCCAGGGAACGAATCGTAAAAGTGTTCCTTGCGTTCTTCGCGCAACTATCCCAAAGTGATGTTGGCGGGAACTTCAAATTTGTATTGAGCTTTCTTGAAATGGGTTTTTCGTGAAAAGTTGACGTTTCTGAGGGGGCTTTTTGCAACCGTCAGTCACTATAGGGATATAACAACACGAAAAAGTCAAAAACCCAAGTATGGTTTTCATCGTGTACGATGCCTTTAAAGGCACAGTCCGAGCTCAGGGGCGAAATCTGAGATTTCCAGATAGTTGTCAAGCAGACCCACCCTAAATAACATCTGCCAAGTGCGAGCTCTCAATTCCTCTGAATAAGCGAGATATAGGAGGAGGCCACCCTGGGGCGCCTACATCGGGAAGCCACTTTGGCACGCCCCTTTTACTATCTTTCGAGCTCAACAGTGGCAAAATGAGCGATTTTTTTCGAGCAATAAACCTGTTCTTACCTTCTTTCTCAGCGTCTCTCCCTATTCAGATCGGCTCGCATGTATGGATGGCAAATGACGGAAGTTACAAGTCCCGGACAACTCGTCCACCATGTTCTGCAGTTAAATTTTTGAAGGGCTGTAACTCCGTTTCCAGGGGGTCTTAAAAGATTCCTGAGGCATCATTGGAATCAGCTTGGGACCGTTTTCAAGATAGTCACAAACACATAAAAACGATTCTCAGGCTGTACTGTGCCTTTAAAGGCACAGTCCAAGCTCATTGACGAAATCTGAGATTTTCACATAATTGTGAAGTTCACCCACCCAATATAGCCCCTGCCAAATGCGAGCTCTCCACTCCTCCGAATAAGCGAGATATAGGGGGAAGCCACCCTGGGGCGCCCATACCAAGAAGCCACTTTGGCACGCCCCTTTTACAATCTTTCGAGCTCAATAGTGGTGAGATGAGAGATGATTTCTGATCAATAGCCCCGTTCTTCCCTTCATTCTCAGTCTCTCTCTTTTATCTGATCGACTCGCATACATAGGTTGCAAACGACGGAAGTTACGAGCCTCGGACAACTCTTCCACCATGCTTCCGTAGCACAATTTTTGAGGGGCCATAACTTCGTTCTTAGGGGGTCTTGTACGATTACAAAGACATCATTGAATTCAGTGTGAGACCGTTTTCAAGATATGCAGAAAAACAGAAAAACGATTCTGAGGTTGGAATGTGCCTTTAATCAAAAAGGCCTCCAACGACTTCCTCGCTGATATTTCGCTTTCCCAAGCCAGAATCACACACATCACATCGTAGTCAACTTCATCGTGCACCTCCACTTCATGTCTCCCAAGCGGCAGGGTCAGGCACAGCGGTGGTCCGGGTCGTCCTGAACAACGACCCCCCTTGAGAGGAGCTTTTTTTTGGCTAAAAAAACGACCCTCTAGGAGAAGTAAAAAAATTGGTAGACGTTACTGACTATTTTCATTTTTGAGGTTTTTTCAATTTTCGGGGCCTCACCATTCCGAAGGGGATTAATAGCATTTCATGCGCTGCCGATACTGAAAAACTTCAGCCAAATGGAAAGCTGAAAAGCGCTTCAGAAACCGGAAAAATCTTCGCTCTCCGGTTTTGGCCACTGTGGTCCAGCGGAGCTCTTGAACCACCGTGGGACCTCCGCACCTTTGAACGGCCATAACTCGGCTCAAATTCGATTTCATGAGCTCATCTCTGGACGTTAACATTTTCTAACATCTGTCTACAGTTTCGACTCTTGCACTAGGTCATGTATAAAGACGACCTTTTTTCGATTTTTTGGACGATTTTTTCCTCCATGTCCGGAGGTGTGACAGGCGAAGTTCAGTTTTTGGAAAAAGTTATTTTTTCACCTATCTAGAAATGATTTCTGGAACCTTTTGATTCGATTGGTACCCTCTTTCCGGGTACTTTTTTCTGAAACTGACATTCGGCCATTTCCAGACGTTTCATTTCGGGGGGGGGGGTTCAATTTTTGATGCCTAACCAATCCATAGGAGATGAATAGCGTTCCATGCGCTGCCGATATTGAAAAACCCAGCCAGATGGGTAGCCGAAAAGCATATCAGAAACCGGAAAAATCTTCGCCCTCGGTTTTTGGCCATTGTGGCCCTGTGGAGGTGCTGGAGATGATACATTGTGAAATAGCGAGTTTAGAAGACTCCAAAATGTATAAACCTGCCAACGCCAAGTTCAACACCAGAGGTTGGCCCAAATATATAGACGACGCGAACAAGATACAGATCACAGTACGTCTAGATTCGATTACGAACTCGATCGCTTCACTTCAAAAGTACTGTGTTCTACAGGATGCGATGCCATCGTGCGAAACCTTATACGCTACAATTGCCAGTTCTGCACAAAGTTTGCAGTCGTGGCCCAGCGACTCCCGAAGCGTTGAAACAGTCTTCACTTCTATCGGATTTTGCTAGAAAACCCCGAATCAATATCTATTTCGAATGTTGTAGTCGAGGTATTTTTGAGCTAGTACGCGCTTGATGATTTACTGTATTTTTCATTTGGAAACTGCTCTTGTTACATCGATAATGTTTACCATTCCATGGTAAATAATCATGGCCCCAGACGATTTTGCATCAAGATTCGATTTCCAGCGATACAGACATTATTCTAGATGGGTCAAAAAAATAACGACCCCCGCCCAAAAAAAATGTCAAGTTTTCCCAAAAAAAAAGACCCCCCCTCGGTCCCACGGTGGTCCGCGGACCCTGCCAAGCGGTGATCTTGAGTTGTTCCGCCGTTTGCCGGCCAGCTGCTCCTTTAAAGGCACAGTACACCCTCAGATATGAATTTTGAGATTTCCGTGTAGTTGTGTAGAAGACGCCTCCTGTATAACACGTGCCGGATGCGAGATCTCAATTCCTCCAAACAAGCGAGATATAAGCGACCACCACGGGCCCGACCCCCTCCAGCCACCACCACAGGCCCGGCCCCCTTCCTGATTTTCGATCTCAATAGCGGCTAGATGGATGGATGATTTTCAACCGAGACTTCGTTCTTCACTCCCTTTCCGATCTATCTCCTCATCCTGTTTTGCTCTCGTGCCGCGACTGCGCATCAAGAGAAATACAGGCCTGAGACAACTCGTTCACCAAACTTTTGCTCTCAGAGCACAGGTATTTTCAAAGAGCCATATCCCCGTTCGTAGGGGGTCTTAGACGATTTCAGAAATACCATTGTGATCAGAGTATGACCTTCTCCAGGATGAGGATAAAACCGAAAAAAAAAATGATTTTCTGGATGTCCTGAGCCTTTAAACGTAACGATCTTCCGGTTCACCTATACTGCGCTGCATGTCCGCTATTTAAAGGCATCGTACACGATGAAAACCATATTTGGGTTTTTGATGTTTTCGTGTTGTACTATCCCTATAGTGACTAACGGTAGCAAAACGCCCCCTCAAAAACGTCAACTTTTTGAGAAAAACCCATTTTTAGAAAGTTCATAGCAAATTTGAATTTCGCGCCGGCACCAACTTGGGATAGTTGCGCAGAGAATGCAAGGAACAGTTTTACTCTTCGCTCCTTGGCGCAGCGTTGGAAGCAATTCACCGAGGATGCCGCTCAACTACGACTTCAGCGAAATTAAAATGGGCTACCCACCTGCTGCGTCCACTGCTGCCGGCTGTTTTCGATCGATACCGAATTCGAAATCGACTGGCGTGTGTATTGCGCCCTACGACGCGTCAAGGCACACCCGCCGTCAGCAACCCAGGAGTTTTGTTCCTTGTAACAACGGATCGACCCCAAGGCCGGCCCCCCAAACCCAACAAGCCATTTTGAGGTAAGCGAATCTTCACTCAGAGACGGTTTTGTAACTCCAAACTTTCTGAGTGACATTGTCATGGCCCACTAGTCCGAATGAACGCATAAACCCAAATTCGGTTTTCATCGTGGACGATGCCTTTAATCTCGTAAATTACTCCAACTGGACAGCAGTCACCGATTTTCTTGTAGGGACAAATTGCGTTTTTCTCTGATAAGCAAGCTCTATCACACATTCTGTTTCTCAGCAGCTGACGTTTAATGTTGCTGTTTAGAATGTTCACAAGAATAACATCCTCGTTCAGCTGAGCGCGGACAAAACATTGTCGTATACTTCGAGATACTGCTTCGGAGAAAAACGGAATGCATAGCGGTATTGCGGTGCGCGCGAAGCGCGCACCAGATTTGGCTTTAACTCGGCCATGCGCAACTCTGCGATTCCAAACTGTGGAGATGCGGTTTTTTATCCATTGGAAAGAGCGTAAAAAGTTGGTATGTGTACCAAAAAATGGTTTGGAATGGTTTGTTGGCGCTCGAGAAAAATGGCGAAAACCACGTAATTTTGGTCGAAAAACTGTTAATCTCCTTTTTTTTACAGACGGCGTTCACGATCTTGTGTAACCAGTTAAAATTGAGCTAGGAAGCTAACTTTTTGGCAGGAGGCTGGAAATGGATGCAGGCTAGCTCCTATTCAATTTTGGAGTTGAAAGCTCAATTTTAGCGGACCCTCAAAATTGAGGGTCAAGACGGGTAAAAACATGTAAACATGTTATTGTAAACCATCCGACGTTCTCTGAGCTTCGAAAATGAACTAATGAAAAACAACACAGCTAATGATAGGCTTCCGGCCAAGATTGTTCTCTCTTTGAGACGGTTGGTGTGAATAGGATTTGAGGAGTGCGCAGGACGCCGCAGAAAATGTACGGGACTCCAGCGGGAAAGCGTAGGTTGTCGTAGGAAGTGCGCGGTAACCCAGTGGGAATGCGCAGGACGTCGTAGAAAGTGTGCGGGACCCCAGTGGGAGTGCGCAGGACGCCGTAGAAAGCGTGCGGGACCCCAGTGGGAATGCGCAGGACGCCGTAGAAGGTGTACGGTAACCCAGTGGGAATGCGCAGGACGTCGTAGAAAGTGTGCGGGACCCCAGTGGGAGTGCGCAGGACGCCGTAGAAAGCGTGCGGGACTACAGTGGGAATGCGCAAGACGCCGTAGAAAGTGTGCGCAACCACAGTGGGAGTGCGCAGGACGCCGTAGAAGGTGTGCGGTAACTCAGTGGGAATGCGCAGGACGCCGCAGAAAGTGTGCGGTCCACCAGCTGGAAAGCGTAGGTTGTCGTAGGAAGTGCGCGGTAACCCAGTGAGAGTGCGCAGGACGCCGTAGAAGGTGTACGGGACCCCAGTGGGAGTGTGCAGGATGCCGTAGAAGGTGTGCGGTAACCCAGTGAGAGTGCGCAGGACGCCGTAGAAAGTGTGCGGGCCCTCAGTGGGAATGCGCAGGACGCCGTAGAAGGTGTGCGGTAACCCAGTGGGAATGCGCAGGACGCCGTAGAAGGTGTGCGGTAACCCAGTGGGAATGCGCAGGACGTCGTAGAAGGTGTGCGGTAACCCAGTGGGAATGCGCAGGACGCCGTCGAAAGTGTGCGGGCCCCCAATGGGAGTGCGCAGCATGCCGTAGAAAGTGTGCGGGCCCCCAGTGGGAAAGCGAGGGTCGTTTTTTATGGTTGCGGGTCACAATTTTTTGGAGTTATAGTTCTCAGACAACACCGATTCGTACCAATTTCATTACTCACGGAAGGCGAAAGCTGTCATAAGAGGTTTCGCCTCTCCAAAACGGGAATCGCTAAACAAAAATCAGGTCAAAAAGGGAACCTTTGGGAAAAATATATGACATTTCTAAAAGTTTAGCTTCCTGGCAAAATAACGTGACGCTCAGATCCGATGCGCGCTTGATTTAGCTTTGATAAGTTTAACGGAGAAGCTTGTAAAATCCAATACCTCGTCTGTCACTACTTATAAAAAGTTGGCCTCCGACTGACCGCCAAATCCGATGTTAATCATTTCACTACATTTCCCAGTTTTTTCATTACTTGTGGTTATTTTGCGCCAAATCATTTTTAAAGATATTTCAAGACGTTTTTTTATTTTTTTCAACTTTTTGATTTCTTAAAATTATAACATTGCCAAATCATTACTTTTGCCAGGAAGCTAAACTTTTAGAAATTTTGCCTTGATGTTGATTTGTCGGTTTTTCGTTTGCTATGCCTTTAAGCTTGCGCGGCGGCGAATGGAAATATAAATACCATCATTCCATGGTTTTGGAGCCATAGAAGCCACCAATCCCTTGCGCCATCTATCTCCTACCACCTTGACCTGATTTTTTTTGATAGAACTCGAAAAGTTGATAAATTGCCATGGTGAGCTTTCAAAACTTGCAGCACGACGTCGTCTAACACCTTATGGCTTGGTCCATGCTTCCCGCGACGCACGACGGCGAGAGTGCTCATAAGCAATATTGATTTTGTCGCGTCGCCCGTCAAAGGAGGTATGCACTTGGCCTATAGGATGGAGCTGTGACGTCGTTTAGTGTCCCAGTGCGACGCAGTATGACCGATATTGCACCGCGGCACTCAACGTTGGAGCAAAATTTCTCCGTAGATGGTATAGTTGTGCTTTTTGACTAAACGGACCGAATGAATGAATGAATGAATATATTCGACTTCAACATTTTCGAATAAATGAATGAATGAATAAATTCGACTTCAAATTTTTTGAATAAACGAATGAATGAATATATTCGACTTTAAATTTTTCGAATAAACGAATGAATGAATATATTCGACTTTAAATTTTTCGAATGAACGAATGAATGAATATATTCGGTTCTCTATTTCGAATGAATGAATATCGAAAATCGAATAATTTCGAATAAATGAATTAATTTAACTACGGGCCAACCGAATTCAGAGTTCTGCGACGCTACTGCTTTGAAGAGGCAGTTTTCAAGAATGGCATCGAAAGCTTTTGAACTGCTCAATATTTCCAATATTCCGCTCAGGCAGGGTTCATGAGTGGTGGCACGCAAAATCGATAAGCATCGTTTCTACACTAGCAGCTGCCTGATGCCACCCACGGCGGTTCTTATCATACAACGCCAGCGCGTCACGAGCGGGCGTTTCATTAGACCCCGTTCAGAGTTCATTCGGAATTAAGCGCTTTCTCCTAGAACGATAGCGGTCGTATAGCGAGATGGGAGTTGTTCGGCCCGCCACGCGCCAGCAATTCCATCAGTGTTACTGTCTGAGTTGGGGATAGTGTTCGCGGAATTTCTGAATTAGGCGTGATTCCTAGCTTTTTTTCGCTTTTCGTGCCTTTGTTACTTCGACATTTTCTGCCCTAACGAGTATGAGCCGCAAAACTTGCTGCTATTTGATATTTACTCCTTCCCTTTGAGTATTGCTCATTTTGCCACCTATTCGTTTTTATTTCGTTTCCAAAAATCGATAAAAAAAGGACAAAATCCAAATTAGCCATCGTTGACAGCCTCAGAAACACCTTGTCAGAAGTTGGGAAAAAATATACAAATCTCGCTCTATTGAAAAATCTTGTGCTCATTTTGATCTAGCGCCGCGAAAATATGGTAAGGCGGATTCGACTGCCTTACCAATTTTCGCGGCTTTAGCTTTGGCTACTGATAAATGGTCAGTCGGTACCCTGGATCTCCATCAAATTTCCGTTTCAACTCTGGAAACCGCCAAGTTTTGCTGAAAACCAAAAAAAGCGTTGGATAGAAGACGATTCACACTTTCGACCAGCATTGCCCTTAGCAGAAGAAAATTCCGGCCCGCAATTGTGGACAAACGCTGTTGCAGCACGTAATGCGATGAAATCGTGCTGGGACGAAGGTTGATCGTGCCGGGAATACATGGTCCCACCAGTCTTTTCATCGTGTCGCGGCGGGTGTCTGCGATATTTCAGTTACGCTCAGCCCTGACTCACACTAGTGCTGGTGCACTGGCCCTTCGAAAAATTTCTGTGTAGGATCCGGTAATGGCTGTGTTAGATTATTCGAATATATTCGAAGATCGAATATGTTCGAATAATTGTCAGCGTCGATAGTCGATTTCGAATAATAATCGAATACCTGGTATTTTCGATAGTCGATTTCGAATAATAATCGAATATGAGGTTTTTTCGATAGTCGATTTCGAATAATGATCAAATATCCGCTTTTTTCGATAGTCGATTTCGAATAATAATCGAAAATCGGGATTTTTCGATTACTCGATAATCGAATAAATAATCGAATAATTTATTCGAATGTTTATTCGATTGCGAATATTCGAGCACAACTATAGTAGATGGTGGGATGACCGTTATCTTCGAATGCTCTATCATAGACGTCACGCTCGTTGAGCGAGACGTCGGATAGCATTGCCCAGCGTCAGAAGGCGGAAGAAACGTGAAGTGGCTTATGTTTTCGGCAGAAAAGACCGACTCAATAAATGAACCGGCGTCGATCATGAATCGTCATTAGCGCTGTCGCTATACCAGGATAAAAGAGTTATGGATGCACTCTGGCGGAAGCTCCAGACGCGGCTATTGTGCGTTGTGGAACGGTTTCTAAGCATCGTGGAACGGTTTCTAAACACTATCGAAATGTGCTATCTCTTTGAAAATCTACTGCTGTGGAGCACCGTGCCGGAGCAATGATCCTACTTACATAAAAAGCGAGCTGGATACATGCACAATGCTTTTTCCGCATGTTAGTAGACTATTTAGTAATTCGTTTCACATGACAAAAATCTCTTGAACGCAAAAAGCCTCAAGGTTTGTCTCTAGAGGTCATGAACGTGATGTTATACATAAGAATCATGGTTCTTTCCTGCCCTTTGTACCCACTCCTGCCCTTTGTACCCACCTGTTTTAGGGTGCATAGTACATTGCCTCGATGGACGCACAATGCTTCCAGTTCAGATGATGAGGATGAGGATGAGACTGAGCGATGTTACGCCTGTGTCATAGTTGGAGCACTCCTTTTCCTTATTTCAATAGCGATGATACTGTTTATAATTGGAATACTAATCGAAAGAAAGAAAAGATTGACAAGAGACCGTCTTGCCGACTCGTTTGATAGAAATCAAAGCAGAAGTCAAGAATCACTCAGTGTAAGTTTTTACTGATTCCTGAGAAGGCACAAAGATGAAGAGAAGGGAACTGCATTTTGTCTCTGGGAAATTTCTTAAGTGCAATCAGTTTCGATAACCACAGTTAGCCTAGTAGAGGATTCGCAGGCATCTCTTCCCGCAGTGATTTCACACCAGTTCCTGACCAGACTTGCCACAGGTAGTTCCCTTCCCTTTTAAGGCTCAAGGTAATTATATTGGATCCATTAAACACGAGGATCAAAGAAGACCTATATTGAGAGAGCTATTTTGCAGATCTAGGTCGAGGGTGAACAGCTTTGGGAACGAGATGATACAGAATCGACGCAATGTATACCATCCATATCGACCGAATATCGATATGCCTGATACGCACTGCCGCCGTCGCTCGTCGCTGGAAGTATGATCCCGGCCTTAGAGTACCACCACCGTGCGACGCAATGACATGGTAGCCATGAGTAACGATAGAAATTGAGTCGCACGTCAAACAGTATTAACCCATTCACGACTGCGTCTAATTTTGGGTGACTGCACGTTCGGACCGCGTGCAATATTGCGTTACCGCATACCGTGTCCCACCGGTGGGACACGATTGCTCGAATGGAGCGCCACTAAAAATCGATTTTCGTTTTCTACGTCCATCGTGTAGCTATCAGTGAGGTGACCATTGTACCAAATTTCCGTTCATAAAACTCTCCCTTCCAAGAGAAAAAATTGCTTGAAATTTTAGCAGGGTCAAGTGAAAATATTGTTTCGCCAACACTGTCCCAGTGATGTTTTTTAGATGAGTTACTTTGAGTGCGATTCACGAATCAGGTATCTGTCCTCTTTCGTAATGTTTGGATTTCGTTATGATGAGTTAGAAAGTTTAGATTCAAAAAAAGTCGCCATTCTGGTGTCGTAATAGTGAGTAATAGGGATTGTAATCGCAGTGCCAGGTTTCAGCAGAAAAAAAGAAAGCTAAACAACGCCAACAAAAAAAGGACTCATAGTGTGTTTGGACATCGTTTTTGCAGCCGTTTTTTTTCTACTTGAGTCCGAGCTATTTTCACAAAAGATCGAATTCTGTACTGTAATGGAGCTACAGACGGACCACGTAATCGTATTAGCCTAGGTTAAGCTAATACGTTCGTCAAAAGAAGAATCGTTCTTGTGGGGTATACATTGATTTTTGATAAGCGTATACCACCGGTGGGACACGTGGTTGTGAATGGGTTAAAAGCGCCGTATAGTGGCATGTTCGGGTACTTGGTGGTATGAGAGAATGCGTAAGGAATCCATGCTCGAAGTTTCCTAACTGATCCCGAGGACTCCGAGAAAGGCAAAGTTTTGGACCAAGCTAGCAGCTCGAAATACTCGAGAGAACCAACTCGTTTAGGCAGAAAAACAAACTTGCAGCTCAAGAACTGGCGGAATCCTATAGGAATTCTGCCATGCAGTTGTTCAGTTTTCAGTTAACGAGTGACTGGGTTTAAATTCTTGAGTGTTTTCAATTTTTAGCTTGGTTCGAACTTTTCCTTTTTTTGGAATCCTTTTATAAAGAGACGTATAATGAGTTTTTTAAGCAGCCAAGGTATTATGAAGCTTTGCGGGGAATTCAAAGCAGACCCTAGTCAGAGGGTTTATCGCTTGCGTTCGGTCTCAGGGCGTGCTAATTTGTGTTACATTGTTAGCATTATACGTACTTATTTGAGCGATGAATTTGAAAATGGGATAAAATCGAACTGACGCTTTCTTTTCACAAGTTAGAGGATTTAGCAGTGAAGGAAAAACGGAAACGGTCAACGTACCAATTCTAAACGCGCAGGTCCTAATGATTACCCATAATTCACACTTTTACCTTTATTTATCAGTCATCGTAGAGGCTCTGAATCAAGCCGGCACATATTGAGGAACTCCTTGCTCTTTGATACAATTGTGGTGAGCGCGAAGCGCTCACCAGGATTTGGCTTTGATCTCTTCCCGCGCGGATGCCCTACAATGAGATCACCTATTCATACCGTCAACAGAGGTATGAGCTGTACACTATTCGACGCGCTGCAAGAAATTACATATGTGTGCAACTTTTCATCCCAACTGGTCCCCGCTTTCTAAAGTTATGACCTCTCAAAGTACGCAAAAACGTTCTCCACCACCGCCTCCGCCACCGCCTCCGCCTCCGCCTCCACCTCCGTCCGTCGAAAACCATTTTTTTGGAAGGCGTGGACCAAATCGCTCGAAAATTTGTGACTAGAGGTAATCGGCCACGGGAATGACGAAAATAATTGTCAGAACTCACCATAATGACTTCTGGGCCCCTAACGGGCGTTTGAAACTCGGAAACCGGCCTCTCAAGAATAGTTTATGAAAATGGTGGGTTTTTCGTTATCAGTCATTGTTTTCTTAGACTCCATATAAACACCTTGCTCTCCAGGGTGGTGTACTTTGAACGTCCGGCTCGGAAGAGGACGCTGTGCGGGTTGATGTACTTGACCGCGGCGCGTATTCGTTCAAAGCGCACCATCGATAAGAAGGCGTCGCAGGATGTGCTGAAGTGTCGGTTGACTATGTGAGACCTCAGTAGGGGTGTGCAGGACGTCGTAGAATGTGGGCAGGGCCTCAGTAGGAGTATGCAGGACATCATCGAACGTGTGCAGGACCTTAGTAGGAGTGTGTAGGACATCATGGAACGTGTGCAGGACCCCAGTAGGGGTGTGCAGGACGTCGTAGAATGTGTGCAGGACCTCAGTAGGAGTGGGCAGGACATCATGGAACGTGTGCAAGACCTCAGTAGGAGTGTGCAGGACATCATGGAACGTGTGCAAGACCTTAGTAGGAGTGTGCAGGACATCAGGGGACCTGTGCAGGACCGTATTAGGAGTGGACAGGACATCATGGGACGTGTGCAGGACATCATGGAACGTGTGCAAGACCTTAGTAGGAGTGTGCAGGACATCATGGGACCTGTGCAGGACCTCAGTAGGAGTGTGCAGGACATCATGGAACGTGCGCAGGACCGTAGTAGGAGTGGACAGGACATCATGGGACGTGTGCAGGACCCCAGTAGGGGTGTGCAGGACGTCGTAGAATGTGTGCAGGGCCTCAGTAGGAAGGTGCAGGACATCATGGAACGTGTGCAAGACCTTAGTAGGAGCGTGCAGGACATCATGGGACCTGTGCAGGACCTCAGTAGGAGTGTGCAGGACATCATGGAACGTGTGCAGGACCGTAGTAGGAGTGGACAGGACATCATGGGACGTGTGCAGGACCCCAGTAGGGGTGTGCAGGACGTCGTAGAATGTGTGCAGGACCTCATTAGGAGTGTGCAGGACATCATGGAACGTGTGCAGGACCTTAGTAGGAGTGTGCAGGACATCATGGGACCTGTGCAGGACCTCAGTAGGAGTGTGCAGGACATCATGGAACGTGTGCAAGACCTTAGTAGGAGTGTGCAGGACATCATGGGACCTGTGCAGGACCTCAGTAGGAGTGTGCAGGACATCATGGGACCTGTGCAGGACCTCAGTAGGAGTGTGCAGGACATCATGGATCGTGTGCAAGACGTTAGTAGGAGTGTGCAGGACATCATGGGACCTGTGCAGGACCTCAGTAGGAATGTGCAGGACATCATGGAACGTGTGCAGGACCGTATTAGGAGTGGACAGGACATCATGGGACGTGTGCAGGACCCCAGTAGGGGTGTGCAGGACGTCGTAGAATGTGTGCGGGACCTCAGTAGGAGTGTGCAGGACATCATGGAACGTGTGCAAGACCTAAGTAGGAGTGTGCAGGACATCATGGGACCTGTGCAGGACCTCAGTAGGAGTGCGCAGGATATCATGGAACGTGTGCAGGACCGTAGTAGGAGTGGACAGGACATCATGGGACGTGTGCAGGACCCCAGAAGGGGTGTGCAGGACGTCGTAGAATGTGCGCAGGACCTCAGTAGGAGTGTGCAGGACATCATGGAACGTGTGCAAGACCTTAGTAGGAGTGTGCAGGACATCATGGGACCTGTGCAGGACCTCAGTAGGAGTGTGCAGGACATCATGGAACGTGTGCAAGACCTTAGTAGGAGTGTGCAGGACATCATGGGACCTGTGCAGGACCTCAGTAGGAGTGTGCAGGACATCATGGGACCTGTGCAGGACCTCAGTAGGAATGTGCAGGACATCATGGATCGTGTGCAAGACCTTAGTAGGAGTGTGCAGGACACCATGGGACCTGTGCAGGACCTGAGTAGGAGTGTGCAGGACATCATTGTACGTGTGCAGGACCGTAGTATAAGTGGGCAGGACATCATGGGACATGTGCAGGACCCCAGAAGGGGGGGGCAGGACATCATGGGACCTGTGCAGGACCTCAGTAGGGGTGTGCAGGACATCATGGATCGTGTGCAAGACCTTAGTAGGAGTGTGCAGGACACCATGGGACCTGTGCAGGACCTCAGTAGGGGTGTGCAGGACATCATGGAACGTGTGCAAGACCTTAGTAGGAGTGGGCAGGACATCATGGGACGTGTGCAGGACCCCAGAAGGGGTGTGCAGGACATCATGGGACCTGTGCAGGACCTCAGTAGGGGTGTGCAGGACATCATGGATCGTGTGCAAGATCATAGTAGGAGTGTGCAGGACACCATGGGACCTGTGCAGGACCTCAGTAGGAGTGTGCAGGACATCATTGTACGTGTGCAGGACCGTAGTAGACGTGGGCAGGACATCATGGGACGTGGGCAGGAGCCCAGAAGGTGTGCAGGACATCATGGAACGTGTGCAAGACCTTAGTAGGAGTGTGCAGGACATCATGGGACCTGTGCAGGACCTCAGTAGGAGTGTGCAGGACATCATGGGACCTGTGCAGGACCTCCGTTTAATGTCCAGGACACCGTATGCAAGTCATGCCTCCGAATCAACAAGAGCGATAGGCAATTGCGCCAGAACAAGGCTATTGTAATCTCACTCGAGTTGGCTCTAAAATTTTCTAAGTTCTGACTCCGAATTCGCTACATCTTCACTACCGCTGGTGTTGTTTTTCTGCTTGTAGTCCAGGCAGATCCTCAACTGCTGACCTCTGGAGAAGGACGGTGTGTGAATGAAGACACACCGCTCTTCACTTCTTTTTATCTTTATCATTGATCAATTGGGTATCATCAAATTTGTTTAAAAGAGCCGAATAACATCATTCTTAAGGTTACGGTAGTCCTCTTCTAGCGCACTTAACTATCGTTCGTGCTGGAAATCAATTTCCATTTTCAGGCTCAATTTTATGATTGAGCCCGGTAGACCACACTGGTAAACTTTGGCGCGTCAAAAATGTTGGACGATGAGGTTGGAAGGCGTCAAAGATTAATATCCGCCACCAATTCTCACCAGTCATCTAGCACTTTTTCCTAGAATGTTGGTGCGACCGTAAGACAACAGGAAAAATAGTTACGGCACGAACTCCACATGCAAAAACTCTTAAAATGATTTTGGCGCGAAATTCAAATTCGTATTTACAATGTGTTCCGATTGACTTTTCTTTAATGAAGAAGGGAGTTGAAAGAAGAATGAAGGTTTTTCATGGGCCCCTTCAACATTTTCGTTCACTAGAGGGGCCAAGCTACGCAAAAACATGAAAAATAATATACGGTTTTCTACGCGTACGATGTATTTAACTATCGTTCTTGTTCCGAATCAGACATATGGGCCGGCGCAGACGAGCCACGTCAGCAAGAACCGGTGAAGTTTGGCTAGAGCGACTGACCCTGGGTCTATCCTAGACGGGGTGAGGCCACCCAAGACTCATAGAAATGATGGAAAATTCTGATAAAAGATGTCTGATACTGCTATCAATCATTGTTTTTATAGAAACTTCATGAAAATACTCCGACTGGTAGCCTTACCAATGGGTGGTTCATTTCACTTCTGTCTTGAATTTGAATGGTGGGTGCCCCCCTCTCCCCCGTCTAGGATTGTGCCCCAACCCTGTACAATTGGGTCATTTTAAAACTCATTTCTTCATTTTCTCGACTTTTAAATTCAAAAAGTATATGCCTTGTATCTTGTCTGTAGGAAGCCGCGTTGCAACTATTATCCTGCAGTCTTAGCCGCGGAGCGGTTCTTTCTTCATTTCTACCACTATGTTTCAAAGAAAAACAACTTGCCTTTTAGAGCTTGACGATATTGTAGAAGGGAAACCCTTGTAAAAAGTTGTGAAATTTCTGAAAGTTGGGCTCCGCAGAAAAGGTCAAGGATTTGGCATTGCTCCTAAATGTCGTGAAATTGTTTTATTGGATTCGGCTCTCAACTTGATTTTTCAAATGTAGTGAAATTGTCGAATTGATTTGGCTGTGATGATACTATATGCAGATAACATAATCATTAAATGTAGTGAAATTGTTGCAAACGGATTTGGCAGGAGCTCTATCAATTATCACAGTCAAATCACGCGTCAGAAGGGGTTTTCCTTGGAGCGCATATTGAATCGAATGAGAACAGGAATAAACCTAGCAGCAAAACGTTTCTATACAATGCGAAGCGTGAAAGCGTTGAGGACACGAAGACATACTCAGTAGCGAGTAAATTGCGTTAGATTTCGTTTTCATGAATTTTATCTCATCGGTGAGGGAAGGTCTGGTACCTGAATAGGCCACACTGAAAAGGCAGAATGGCATTTGGAAACCTTAATTCTAGCTCATAAGGTCACGTTTCGTTCAGCATTGTTGGCTGAGGATTGTTTTTTTCTTTTTGTCTTCAGTGGCTCGCCAGAGGACCTTCTGACGCATGATTTGACCGTGATAATTCGTAGAACTCCGGCCAAAACCGTTTGCAACAATTTCACTACATTTAATGACTATGTTACCTGCATATAGTATCATCACAGCCAAATCAATTCGACAATTTCACTACATTTGAAAAATCAAGTTGAGAGCCAAATCCAATAAAACAATTTCACGACATTTAGGAGCAATGCCAAATCCTTGACCTTTTCTGCGGAGCCCAACTTTCAGAAATTGTTTGCTGGTCTAACAATGAAAACTTGATGAAGATTTAGCCTAAGCGCAAAAAGCGGAAAGTCAGAAAGAAGCGAAGCAAGTGCAATTCCAAAGAAAAAGTGCGCAGAAGAAGGAAGTCGAAAGAAAAAGTAAAGACTAAAGAATCGGTGAGTAAGCTCATTAGAAATTCCATAAGTACTCATCATGCGTACATTCCGTCTGTACAAGCTTCTCGGATGTTCGGCCAGATTATGCGCTCAGATATGCACTTGAATTTGGACTGAAACAACTCGGAATCGGGAAACTTGATGTGCCCCGATTCGAAGTGCATAAAGAAACAATTCCCGAAATTCGGTGCAGCCCTTATCGAAACGAAATTTCGGTCCACAATCGCAGGCGGCTGCTGTTGCAGCAGGCAACTCGGGGACAGTCGGGCTGGGAGTAGGAGGTCACGCAACAATTGTCCCCAACTCTAATACAATAACACGCAGAATTAGCAATGAAAAATCAAAGGCAGTGTTCACGATGAAAAATCTCAGGTTTTTTCATAGAAACGCAAGCTCTGGAACCCACCGATGAAAACAGTGAAGAGAAAAACCATAGGTAAGTGGGAAATCCTTTCTGATGAAGCTTGAACATGTAAACAGCCAGTCAGCGAAGATAATGGCTTCGATACGTAGCAGTGGATAAGGTAAATCACATTATCACATGAAAAGCCTCCATTCCTCCTTATCGGTCAATCCCTCCATTCCTCCTTATTGGTTCTCAAAAATATGACGTCACTCAAGAGGTCCTGCTTCGGCATAAAAAGTTCTTTCTTGTCAGACAATAAAATCTTTTGTGGACCCGCCTTTGCAATTCGCTACTCTCTGTTGCTCCGCTCTTTCTTTCGGACCCTAACTAATGCTATTATGCCTAAAATAGTTTTCCATTTTTGATAAGCCCCATTTTTTCACAGGTGACAACCACCGGTAACATTCATCCAATCGGATAACTAGTCCAGGCCAGGTAATGCTGTCACTGAAATAAGGCATTTTAGTGCGTTTCTCGCCGTTTCTTCGTAAATTTGGTAACACTTGGTTGCCAACGCATTGTTTTGAGTGGAAAACTCGCAACGAAAATCATCGTGAACACTGGCTTTACGGGTCATAAAACCACCACACAGCATCCATTGAATATGATCGCCAACGGCAGGTTTTTAATTAGGTGTCTGGACTACGGATACTGTTGCATGGCATGTGGATCGAATCCACGCCGCGGGTGTGGCTCAGGAGCAGTTCGGCTGGCACACGCTACGCGCACTACGGAAAAACGCTGCGTGCATCGTCGTCCTTGGGGCGCGTTAACCGGGGGCCCTCAAAAAAGTTGTTGTTGTTTCATTTTAGCCGTTCCCCTTTATCATTTTTTGCATTTTGTTCATGTTTTTGTTTGTAATGTACTTTTTTAAACGCAATGGTTTTCATACTATTTTCTCAATCAAATTCGCACCTTCTATGTAAGTTTTTGAAGAGTTTTTTTGTTTGTTTCTCGGAGCGGAATGGGAGATGGCAATATCGATTACGACGCCGACCTTACGTCTCACACAACAACAGCATGAACAAAATGCAAACAATGATAAAGGAGAACGGCTGAAATGGTACAACAATTTTTTGGGGGGCCCTCGGTTAACGCGCCCCGAGGACAACGCGCGCGCAGCGTTTTTACGTCGCGTGTGCCAGCTGAACTGCTCCTTAGGGAACAGGGTCTCTCTACCCACCGAGGGAGGAGTTGTCTCGCCCCTTGCAGCGCAAACTCCACTCGGGACCAATTCGCTTGAATTGAGTAGCTTCACAGGTCGAACTGCAAAAACGGGACAACTCCTTCCTCTGTGTGTAGAGAGAGCCTATCCCGCTACTTAGCCACACCCGCGGTGTGGATTCGATTCACATGCCTGTTGTATCCCTGTGGGTACAAGTTTCCAACGGTCTTCTTTCTAGACCGTGTAACTCTTCTAGCGAGAGAAACCTTTTTCAGCTGCGGTTGCAGGACGAGTACTAGGAATAGTTTATTAGTAGAAATATCCAACAGCAGGCACACACAGGAGAAAACACCAGAGCACAGCTAACATACCTAGTGTTACCCTAGTCGTCTTTTATACGGCTTGTTTTCCCGCTAGACCACCTAGATCGGTAGACAGCACAACGAGAAACACACAACGTTGGCGGTCACCGGCCACACGGCTACCAGCATCGCGGCTTCCCCCACCCAGAGATTGACAACATGTGGCAAGCCTCCATTGTCAGAGTAACTCATGCTTTCCAATTTTGCAACCGCTTGCAGCCAGCCAAGACGGGATCTTCAAGGCATCGCCCGCCCACCCAATGCCCTTCGTTTTACTATATAAATTTGACCTGCACCCTGAGCAGTATACATGTGCAAAGTTTTACATCTCAACTATAGTTGTACACGAACGAAATTTTCGAAAAATTATCGAAATATTTTTCGAATTTTTTTTCGTTCGTTTTCGTTCGTTCCAAAATTCGTCGAACGAAATTTTTTCAAATTTCATTCGTTCGAAATGTCGTCGAACGATTTTTTTTTCAAATTTCGTTCGTTCGAAATTTCGTCGAACGAAATTTTTCAAATTTCGTTCGTTCGGAATTTCGTCGAACGAAATTTTTTCAAATTTCGTTCGACTCTTTACTACTACTTTCGAACAAGTTTCGAAACAAATTTTGAAATTTCCAACAAATTTCGAAAAAAATTTCGAAATTTCCGACAATTTCCGGAAAAAATACGAAATTTTGAAAAAAATCGAAATTTCGATTAGTTGCGAATTTCGTTCGTTTGACCTCCAAAATTTCGAAACTAATCGAAAAAACGTTTCGAACGGAAAATTTTAGATTTTCGTTCTTTCGACATTTTTTCGAAATTGTACAACTATAATCTCAACTCAATTGAATAGTGGAGGAATAAAAATGCGAAAATTTGGGCGGGCGATGTCTTCAAGTATCTGGTCAGAAAGTTTCTCATTTTTCAGAATAGCGTGGAAGCCCCGCCAGTGCAACAAACAAGCCCTCCATCACCAACGCCAACAATCGCCACTCGCCCACGTTCATTGGTCAGTGTTGCTGATTTTTTTTCAGCAGGTTCTTCTCTTCCAAAGCCTTATCATAAGAGTTATTTCTTCAACTGTAGCATAACAAACCCTGCGCTGTACTAAAGGTTGTCCAATAATTCAGTGTCCTCAGATTATGGAGTTTATTCCAAACACCCCGTATTCCAAGTTTAAGAAACACAAGTAGCTTTTTTCATAACTTGATAGATGCAAAACAACTTGAAAGTTCTCGCAAGGCCCACCAGCTCGAATAAAGGCTTGAGAATGATTGATTAACGCATGGTGCTATGTTCACCTGATTTGGAGATACTACTAAACCGTACATTCAATCGCGTTGCGTTATAAGATGTCGTCCCCTTATCAGATCAAGTCTAGTGGATGGATCAGGCGCCATCATTGCGGCTGGCCGCGCGGCTTTACAGGTATCAATGGCCAACGGGGTTTCGATCGTGTGCGGCTACATATGGTTTCCGTTTTTGATTTAGTCTGACGCATGGACCAGGCGGCTGGCCTTGCAGGGTTGGTGGCCTCACTGGAGAATAGGGTTTCGATTCGCGCGGGGTGATCTACCGTCACAGCCCCGTCCATTCATCAGACTAAAATGATTGCGTAAACTCTATCTATGTGCCGTCGCAGCCCCGTTCATTCACCAAACCAAATAAATTGCAAACGGGGACTCTAAAAAATCGTCTCACACCGTTACGTGATATAACGAAAATTCAACTCGTGCCGCTGCGCGGCGTTCGAATCCTACTTCTACAATCTCAGTATTTTCTGTAAAATTTCGTTGAGCAGT
This sequence comes from Aplectana chamaeleonis, assembly GCA_029168955.1. Classification (NCBI taxonomy): domain Eukaryota; kingdom Metazoa; phylum Nematoda; class Chromadorea; order Rhabditida; family Cosmocercidae; genus Aplectana; species Aplectana chamaeleonis. The sequence goes on along the minus strand of JAPDOI010001052.1, from coordinate 106,181 downwards.
TAAGAGCGGAATCTCGTGGAAAAAAAACTACTTCTCCTCCTCTGTCGCTAATTTGTCAGTCTGTTTACTCTTTCGCTCTCCTGTCAGTTCTTGGGTAACGTGATCTCTTTTCTCACATTCATCTAGAATCTCTCTCACCTCCTTTTTTAAATCCTCTCCTAGCTCATGTTGTCCTTCGGATGTTGTGAATTCTCCAACTCCCTCTTTTTTTAGCTTCAAACCCTACTTCCTTCCTAGATCTCCTCACCCCGTTTTTTTCTCCTTCATTACCTCCGTGATGTTCGTGACATTAAGGGTTACTGTTCGCTTGTCTCCTCCCCCTTCTCTCTACTCTCTCTACGTGTGCCTCATTCATCTCTCTCCCTTGCCTCTCTACCTAATCTTGCTGTCTCTGTGTTTCCCCTTTCTCGGTGCTTTCTCAAATGTAAAGAGATTCCCCTCAAGGGGTCTGCAGAGTTGCAGAGACCGGCGAGTGGTCGCTGAGCGTCAACCTTGACGCTACGACAAAAATGTTTCGGAACATTATCGTGGCGGCGTCGGTTGCCGCTCACTGGCAGTGATGTAGGCCGTCGAGGTGTCAATAAACTCTGCTTCGCCCCCTCGCCTCCTTTCACGCCGCGTCGGTCGCCCTCGTCGCCGAGTGTAATCGATATTGCATCACCCAGTGCTGTTCGTCGCTGCGAGCAATGCGGCAACATCAACTTTGCGGACCCCTTTACGACTCGTCCGCCGAACTTCGTGCTCGGGCTCTTTTCTAATTTTTCTTCCTTCCTCTGAGTCTCCGTCTCTCAGCGCCTTTTTTATTGTATCGTTTGCGGGGTATGGTATACATACTCCTACGACACACGGTTGCTCTGCACAGCGACAGCGACCACATGTCGCGGAACTCCCGCCCTTTGGGGAATTGGTACAGTTCACCTCCGCACTGCCGTTCAGTCCGCAAAGTGCACCCTGATTGCGAAATCTTGCTGCGGCGCGGTTGCGAACATCCTCAGACAAGGATGTGGGATCACCCGGACGCTTTTGGCCTTTGGTGCCCGGGTGATTCCACCGCCCGGGTGATCCCACATCCCTGTCTGAGGATACTCGCAACCGCGCCGCAGCACGATTTCGCAATCAAGCGCACTTTGCGGAAGTGAAGAATATAATTTTGCGACACTCGATCGCGTCGCTCTGCACAGCGAAAGTGACCGCCTGTCGCAGAGCTCCGCCACTCCTGCACTGCGCTGCACAGCGACAGCAACAGTGGCAATGACAGGCATCGGCATATTTGCAGTTATGGGGGTGTGCAGAGTTGAAGTCGCGGCGTTGCTCGCAGCGACTAACAGCGCTGGGTGATGCCATATCGATTACATTCGGCGGCGAGGACAACCGACGCCGCGTGAAGGGCGACGAGGGGGCACCGCAGAGTGTTTTGACGCCACGTCGACCCTGCGTCACTGCGAGCGAGCGGCAACCGACGCGGCGATGATATTATTCGGAAACATTCTTGTCGCTGCGTCAGGGCTAACGCTCGGCGACCACTCGCCTGTCGGTGCTACTTTGCAGACCCCTTAAGTCAGCCCTCCCCGACCCGTCGCTGCGACGGACACGTGACAACTGTTCCTACGACGTCCAGTGCTATTGCTCCTATGCCGGTCCCGCCACGATTTGTGCTGAATGCCATGGCTGTCACTCATGACAGCTACAAAGTATACCATTGACCTACTGCTCGGAACATGACAGACTTCTGCTATCGCGACCGTCTAGTGAGTTCATTGCGAGGGATTTTGAGATGACAAAATGCGCAGTTTTCTATAAATTTCTAGGTTGAAATGTGAGATAATACTAGAAAAATAAAGAGAAACTCACCGTTTTATCCGTGCAGCATCCAGTAGAATTTAACAGGGTCGCGGCCTAGCGGTGGACGTTGAGTGGCCGAATTGATTGATTAAAGGGCGAGGCGAGGGTGATTGGAGCACGAAAGGTGACCGTAATCGAAACGGCGGGAAACAATTGTCAACGAGGCCCAAATTCGTCGAGGGGAGCCAGTATTGGCTTCTATCTTCGCTCCGGATCGGCCGTTGTCGTGTTTCCTGTGTTTCTGGGGATTCGCACGCTCTGCTCGCTCGATTGTCATTTGTGTGCGTTGCGGAATTCGGTTCCATTCTGGTTCTGGATCGTCCGTCTGCCGTTTTCCTGGAATTGTTGGGATTCGCCAGTTTTGCCCGCTTCTGTGTCATTGCATTGGTTGCAGTGTTCGCTCTTGGTGCGTCCAGTAGTGGGTTTTGCGGGTTCATGCTGAGGGTTTAGGGACTGTATTTTCGAGAAGGCCAGGGAAAACTTCACCGCTGGGTTTGGTCTAGGATCTCCATTAAGAAGAAGGGTTTCCATAAGAAATTTATAACGACATTTTATCACCAGATCGATAGTAATATTTGCTTTTGTTGTGTTGTGTAATAAATTAATTGTACTTTATTGTGCTGCTGTTTGCTTACCATTGGGGTTCACAACCCGGTATTTTTGGGTCACGTGTATTGCATTTGTGTGAAGCCAGAAACCACAACCACTCAACTAAATTCGACTAATCTGTAACTTGTTGTATAGGACTCGTCGAAAGCCAGTCGGTGAAATGAACAAAAAAAGCTGAAAATTTCAGATAACAATGATAAGCACCGAAAGATCACCAGACCTACCAGATAAGCCCGCAAACAGATTTTAAGAGTTTTCTACTCACAGATTAGTTGATGGTGAAAAAGTGCTAAATACAGACTAACCCAACACCTAAACATGCACAGTTCAAATCCAATACCGAGTTTATAAACTCTGTTACGTCAAATAAAATATATGTACGGTGAGAGCTAAATGCTTTAGGGGATTCTTAGAAATTTGCCTCCGGGTGTTGAGGGTTTTGACGGGCCTCTTCTTTTCCAGTCTATGGTTCGTGGGCTTACCTGCGCAGAAACGTGAAAAAATAAGACACGGCTTTCCGCGCGTGCAGTGCTTGGAGATGCGAGGCGTTGTGTTTGAGTACAAAAAAACATGAATCGTGCTGTGGAGGGCCTCATTCATCTTAGAGGCAGCGTTCACGATAGAAATACTCTTCGAGTTTCACCGGAAATCACATGTACCGGGGTCCATTGCAACACTAATAGCGAACGAACGGCTCAAAACAAGTCATAGATAGCTCTATACGGCCCTCAAGCTTGGTTGTACTATGTCCGCCCCACCCACTCCCTTGGAGGCACAGTAAACCCTCACGCTCAGATATGAGTTTCGTGATTTTCATTTTTCTCTCCTGTATAACACAGGCCAAGTGCGAGATCTCAATTCCTTCAAATAAGCGAGATATAAGCGATCACCACGGGCCCGACTCGCTTGGCTTACCACCACGGGCCGCACCCCCTACCAGGTTTCCGAATTCGATACCTGCTTGATGTATGGATGAATTCCAATCGCGTCTACGTTCTCCAGTACATTGCCGCTCCATCTCCTAATCCTGGCTCGCTCTCACGCAACAACAGCGTTCAATATTCAAGAGAAATACAGGCCTGAGACAACTCGTCTACCAATTTTTCGCCCTCAAAATACGGGCATCTTTAACGAGCTATAATTCCGTTCGTAGGGGACATTCAGCGATTTTAGGGACACCATTGTGGTCAGCGTGTGAGCCGCTCCAATAGAAGCAATAAAGGCAGTGTCCACGACAAATTTCGTCCTCGTTTCTTGGCCGGAAATCAAAAGCCAGGGTCTCATTTGAGCCCTGTGGTCGAAAAAGCGAACGAAAACGAGCCCGAAAGAGCTCCATACGACTCCGAAGTTCGCTCGCGCTAGCCCTTCCGCTCGCGGTCGAGTTTTCCGAGGAACAGTTTGGTCCGCTTCTACGTTAGCATTGGAGCGCGAGCGCGGCTGAGTTGTGTACTTCAGGCCCATGCCCGCGCAACTGGTCCACCGTTGAAATGTGGCTTTCTAGATGAAGAGCTGATTTCGGATGTTTCGTAGCGTTTTTCATGGTTTTTTCTTCAATGATGAAACAGTCAGACTCTAAACCTTTGTTTTCTGGTGGAAACTCGAAAACGATTTTTATCGTGGACACTGCCTTTAAACCCGAAGACTAATCTTCAGGGTGTTCTGTGCCTTTAAAGGCAGCATACACGCTCGCAAAAGTTGTTGAGATAACTACATTAGTGGGGTCGTACGAGCCCTAGAACAGCCCTCACGAAGTTGGAAGAGCTGAAAACGAGTTAAAATGACCGTATTTGAGCCGTATTGTGTCACAAAATCATCCTTTCTCCCCCCCCAACCGATACGGGCTCCGCCCCTCAATACAAATGTTCAATGCTCGATTACGGTCACTTTGGCTCATTTTTTACGCTTCTAATGTCGTAAGCGTTCCAGAAAGGGCCGTACGAGTACATTAGCGTCGTTATCCCAACAAATTTGTCGCTAGCTCCGCTATTTCAGCCAATGCGGTCAAACTCGTCCACTTCTGGGCCAATATAGAACGAACCGTTATATCTTCGTTTTAGTTGATTTTTTTTCTCCGGTTTTTTCGTTATCTCTGAATATTAACAGCTTCAGACCTTCGATTCATTCCATAAAATTGATATCATTTTCGAGCGTGTATGCTGCCTTTAAAGGCACAGTTCACCCTCAGATATGAATTTTGAGATTTTCATGTAATCTTGTAAAAGACCCCTCCTGTATAACACGTGCCAAATGCCAGATCTCATTTCCTCCAAAAAAGCGAGATATAAGCGACCAACACAGGCCCGACCCCCTTCGCTCACTACCACAGGCCCGACCCCCTAACAGATTTTCGAACTCGATAGCGGCTCGATGGATGGATGAATTCCAACAAGTCGTCGTTCTTCAGTCCATTACCGAACTGTCTCCTTACCCTGCCTTTCTCTCACGCAACGATTGCGAATGAAGAGAAATACAAGCCTGAGACAACTCGTCCACCAGTTTTCACCCTCAAAATCTCGGCATGTTTGAAGAGCCATAACTCTGTTCAAAGGGGGTCTTGGACGATTTCAGAGATACCACTGTGATCAGCGTGTGACTCTCTGCAAGATGAGCATGAAATCTCAAAATTGATTTTCTGGGTGTCCTGACCTTTAACGGCCAACAAGGAAGTGGGCGGGTAGGGCGCAGCGCATACACGTTTGAGGGCCGTATAGATCAATATATGGCTTTTTTAGCTGTTCTTTCGCAATTATTGTTGCCATGGATTCCGAAACATTCGATTTCCCGTGAAAAGCCGAAGACCGTTTTTGTAGTGAACGCTGCCTTTAATTGGTTGAGATGTCATTTCCAGGAGAGCGGTTTGTGAAAAGGGGGTAGTTTCAGACGGGGCCAATCAGCTCGCTCCCTTCGTACCATTTCGAGAATTTTTTTCACAGCTAATGGATGGCAGCGGCCTAGCATTCCAATCCACTTCCTCAGCGACGGTTTCTGTCTCAAAATCTGCTTCGGTCAGGGGTAAAAACTACAACTATTAATTTCAGCCTCGAAGCAATGAACCGATAGTTGTGCCGAACTCACTGAGATCATTTTTTGAATACAGTCAAATACAGCCTGCGGTAGAATTTTATGTCTCCGTGATCTTAAAAGTGCTCACTGTTGGCGTTCTTTTTCAGCGCAGCAAAGCAAGAACCCTACGATTGTGTGCGACTCCACATTCTACAGAGGACTGTTCCAGCTTGAAAGAAACAAGCAATGGTCCTGACAATGCGTTGCCTTGCTCACAAAACACTCAGTTTGACTCACTTGAACCCATCAAGGATAGCGCTTCCTGATAGAAGATAAACCATAGATGCATTGGAACTGTGATATTGACGAGAAACGATCAATTTAAGTACACGATTACATGCTTAATACCGATTTATATACCGGCTCAATAAATTGATGTTGGAATTGGTTCTACGAACACTACATTGTATGCGGTCCCAAGTGTGCGAAGGGAGAGACAGCAATGCCGAAAACAGATTACTATGGGAGTATTTCCGTTTTGGCTATGAGCTGCCAGTCAATCTCTACGCGATCCAGCTTCAAAGCCTTGCAGCAGTAACAGGGCTCGGCAACATTTGGTTTATCGCCACGAGGGGGCCGCATGAGGCACACGGACACCAAATGACAGTCGTATAGATGGGGTGACCACGAATCAGAAGGCTGCGAACACAGCAGCCTGCGCTGCATCGTGTGCGCCCACGAGAAATGTGGTGATCGTTCGGCGCACGCGACAGGCGCGCGGGGTGCTATGTGGTCTGCAGCTGTCGCTTTCGCGGCTACACCCACCATGCCCACATAAACACAGGCAACTTTTTGCCGGGAATTCGGGCTAGTCGACTTCCCGCGGACCCAAACCGTGTTCTGTTTATTTTTTTTTCAGGAAGCACACTAAAATAAATTTTTCCTTATTGTCAAGGGTAGGTGATAAATTAATTGTCTTCGATTAATTTAACTGGATCAACTGTGCTTCACCGTGCTTTAGATTGCAGAACATTAATAGCCCGTAGTTAGTTTAAAGGCAGTTTTCACGATAATCTTCGATTTTCAGATTAATGGCTGAACCGATTGTTTGGCCCCTGGGTAGAACTGAAAGGACGAAGAAATCGAGAAAAACGCACCAGAAGGGCCCGAAATCCTTTACTCTCACCACGCATCTTTACTCTCAGAGGAAGTGTTCGTTGTGACAATGAATTCTTTTGTGGACCCGTGTTTTGAAATTCTCTACTCTCCATTGTTCCGATCTTTCCTTTTTTACCCTAACTAATACTGCTCTGCCTAAAATATTCTTCCATTTTTGAATAGCCCCAATTTTTATCGGTGACAACCACAGCGAACATGTTCATCCAATCGGACAACTAGTCCAGGCCAGAGAATGATGTCACTGAAATAGGACGTTTCAGTGCGTTTCTCGCCGTTTCTTCGTAATTTTGGTAACACTTGATGGCCAACGCGTTGTTTTGAGTGGAAAACTCGAGAACGAAAGTCATCGTGAACACTGCCTTTAACTCTACTCATACCATTTTTTTGCAGTAACTGCTGTTTAACGTCGCAGTGCACGTTATGGTATGTTTACTCAAGGTGTTGAGTTGATCGCAAAACGCTTGGCTCCGGGCGGGATTAAAGCAGCGTATTCCCTTTTCGGGGGAGCGCCTTATCGCACTGCACCACCGAAGCCCCAGCGCCGCCCTCTCTCAACTGCTCGATGAATCTTCACCGAAGCAATAATCGCTTCGGCTGGGGCTTCGGTGGTGCAGTGCGATAAGGCCCTCCCCCGCAAAGGGAATATACTGGTTCAATCTCGCCCGGAGCCAAGCGTTTTGCGATCAACTCAGCTTTTTGTGTTTATCTACTCACACCGACTTATCGTTGATGAGTCCATTACGGGAAGATATTCCTTCCTTTTGGCACCATTGCCGCCGATCTGATGCCGCGTCACCTGGGGGGCAGCCGCGTGTGGTGCCCTTTACAAAATGTATGCAGGTGAACCTGTGGTGCCGCGGCGCGGCGCCGAGTGGTCGATATGGGTGAAAGGCAATTTGCCGCGCAGCTCCGTGGCGAAAGTATAAACGACGTCGAAAGGAGGCCCGATGCCGCATCGCGTGGCGACCTGATCGATGTGGGTCTGCACAACATGATCTAGCCGCGACGCGATTGGACTTTAAAAAGGCCTAAGGGGAAGAAATCGCAACTCGGATTGGTTGCGGTAATTCGTTCAGAATGAAGGGCTAGTTGAAAGAATTTTGCTGGCTGGCGTGTTCCGAAGACGTAGGCTGCTGAACTGCTTATACAATCTGAGGCCACCAAAAAATTTAGTCTCCTGTTGAGTATTCTGCCTCGGGTAAGAATGTAGGGTGTAGTCAACAACGGAAATCCTTTATACTCGAAGTTCGAATCAAATATAAGCTGGTGAATGATATGATTTTCTTTGGATATCAATGTAAAAGGGGACACGCCTGCAGTATCTCACTTCGAATTTATCTTCTCATTTGAGTGCTTCTCCTCCAATTCCACAATGTCAACAGCCATGTTCATTAATGCCACCTTCTTCATTGCATTGTCCTCCGCTACCGCATCCAAGGACGGGGTAACAGCAGAGGGTTTGTCGTCGAACTGTGTTGCTCTGATTTGGGTTTCGCTTTGAGTTCTCAGGTAGTCTAGCACGCTTTGCTGTACCTTAAAAACATACATATGTTATCAGCCTTCGGTCTCACAAAATTGGAAAAAAAACGGACGTCGCTTCTAGCTTGACGCGCTTTTTTGCGTCGCTCTCGTTTTGCCTTCTTTTTGTGCTTCGCCTTCTAAAACGAACAAGCTTTTTCGGGAAAACTCGTACACACATTGTTCAGCTGACCTTTCTTCGCTGTGCTCTTTTTTTTCGTCTTGCCTCTCTCTCTTCCTCCTCCTCTTTTTCCATTTTTGCGGCCAACAGTAACTTCTGAGCATGTTGCTTCCGCTGTATGAGCATGATGGTGACGGCGACTGCTATTGCCACAATCACGAACAAGAAGCACGCCACGATTATTACCACTGTCATTTTGTCTACCTCTTCAGTTCCATCTGCGTTGCTGCAAAATATATGTTTCAAATGAAACATAGCGTTTCCTTGTAGATTTTAGTTTAGTGAGTGGAGGGGTCGCAGAGGTAGGTCGCCGGGCGCGATCGAAACTCCATTGGCTGGTGGTGTCGCCAGCGCCGCACGACCAGCCGCGATGGCTGCGCCTGCTGCATCTCCCCGACTGAATCTGATAAAGAGACCATACATACGTGGAAAGGAGGGTCTGTCTACTCGCCCGAGTTGGGGTGACACAATCTGGTACGAAATCTTGCTTTTGAATTTCGTGTTGTATAAGCGCTACAATTATTGCCCAAGGCTGTAATTCACTAGCCATTCACAGTTACGTTTGGATCCTCTTGGAAACATTCTAACTTTTTCTTCTTGACAATGGTCGATTACCATTGAAGCCGTTGCACAAATTTGTAAAACAATTTCTATAACAAGACTGATTGATTAAGGGCAGCATGCGTTTTTTGCGTATCTGAGCTCATGTTTATTGATTCGAGTTTTTTTTCCTTTTGAGCGTACCCTTCATTTCCATCCTACTCGCAGTCGTATTATCACAATCGTGTGTTTTTTGCGAAGCGGTTGTTTTTCGAAAAATTCAACCATGAAAATGAAGATATCACTTTGAAAACCGCACCACTTCTATGATAGTGATACAGAAAAGTGCGAGTAGCAGGGAGATGAAGGCTACGTCTCATACAGCGTACCTAAATAAATAAAATACACGCTCGTAAACGTATTTGAGATTAATACGGAAATAGAATCGTATGGCTCAGAACACAACGCCTATGCATTTTGAAGCGTCAAAAACAACCCACAATGCCGTTACAGGAGTAGCAAGTTTGACCCCGCCTGTATTTCACGCCCCCTCTATTTGACCTTTTCCTCGAACGCAGAGTTGCTGTGTCATCTTCGCCGTCAGTGGCGTGTGTGGCTCACTTGTTAGGCAATCCACCAACAGTACCGACGGTGAAGTTGGCCCAGCAACCTTGTGTTGGAGGAAAAGAGCAAATACAGGGGGTGTGAAAATACGGGCGGGGCCAAACTTGCTACTCCTGTAACGGCATCTCTGAGAAAATCTGCGGTGACGGCACTGCAATGCGGCCGTGTAGGTGCCCTATAGGCACCTACGCGGTCGCATTGCGGTGCCTTCATTACAAATCGCCCTGCCTGCACGCCGATAGCGAAGTAGGCTCCGCAATCGCACCTCGCTGAAGAGCCAATTGCCGCGTCGGCTGAGCGTTGACGCCGTGTAGGTGTTTTTCAAGACACCTACGCGACCTCGCTGCGAAGCCTCCGAAGTGAGTCGAATATAATTGCCCTCACCATAGTAAGGGATATCGGATAGTTGTTTGTTGAGCAACACACCAATAACGCTGATGATACAGCTTTTCAGTTTTTGCGAGTCACCCTTTTTACACGTTCTTTCGAGATCCTTTGCTTTGAAATGGTACTCGAACGATTTGTTTCTCTATGTATTTTAGCTTTCCAAGCCCATACGAATGCAGAAGTCGCCAAAACGTAATCCAAATGAAATTCCATACTAATCAAACACAAATTGCATACATCTAGCTCTGCTACTTGAATGTAGGAGTCTCGATGAAAACCTCACCCAGGTTAATCCGACAATAAATCAGTTTAAGTAGTCTTCATGACAGCTGCGTTGAAGAACAGACTCAGAATCTTACGAGAACCATGAACGCTGTGCGTATGACCACAGATCTTGACAGTGGTGGTTTTCGGTGCTCTGTCCAAGTTCGAGTCCTTGAATCGGTTTGTTCCAAGACTAATCAGCATTTAGATAAGTGTTCGCCTTTTAGGGGCGCGATGCCAGGATGAAGTGCAACACCTGTGATATTATTTGCATTTTGGGCACAAAAAGGCGTTTTATGCTTCTTTGTCAACACTGTTCAAAATAGACCATTCGTTGATCTAAAGAGACATCTGAAATCAGCATCGAGAGCCTTTGTTAGGAGACACATTGCTTACTCTGTAACAAAGTATTTGGGAATAGTTGGCCTTAACACAATCAACACGCGAATTGCGCTTTCAAGCATGAAACAGTGATGAGTGAATGTGTCCATTGTCACGCGAATAGGCCTTGTTTGACAGTAAGCCATGTGCCATTCCAGAAAAAAACACTCGATGTTAATTCCGAATGTGTCTTTATATTTCCCACTGAAGACCGAGAAAAAAAGAAAATGTGGCTCCCAAAAACTTTAGGTTCCCAAATGGGCCATTCTGAACAGAGTTATTATGACAAAAGAGCGAAAACAAAAACGCTTTTTTGCGTTTTTTTACCGACAACGCAAAAATTATGTCCAGTACTGTACACTGCGTATTAGACTTGGGATCGGATCGAATAATTTATTGAACAATAATCACATTATTCGTTTTATACTCGAGTACTGAAATATTCCATTCATCTTGGAACTAAAATTGTCGGATTTCTCGAGAATTCGATTAATTCATGAAACCAAATTTCCGCCTTCTCAAGGATTCATTTAGAAACATTTAAAGGTTCGGTTTTCCGACTATTTCGATAATTGAAAAAAAAAATAAAAAACCTCGAGTATCCGCTCATTTCGGGTCGCGGGCATCGAATATTCTGTCATTGAAAGAAATGCGCAGAAATATGTATGAAATATTTGGAAAGTCAAATCAAATAGGCCGAGTACTTTTCCTAGTATTGATACCGAACGGATAGAGTAAGGTTTTTAGACTAGCTCACTCATTCGAGAATTTCGAAAATTTTTTATTTAATATTCTCATTCAATCGAACAGCAAGAGATAATTGAATTACACTCCCTCTTTCATAAAATTTAAAGAAGCAATATTTTGAAAATTCGTTCATTTGAAACTTTCTGACAGTTGCCGTTTGAATCATAATTTTTTCGAGAACAATATGCAATTGTTTTTTGAAAATGCAATGTTTTTTCGTTTATTTGAAAATTAGAGTCGAATGAACATGTCTACTCGGTCCTCTACCTAAGGGATGTATTCCGTAGTTCAGGTAGACTCCAAAGAACGCGAAATTTGAAGAAATGTAACTAAGGGCATTGTTTCTCAGACAGGGCTGAGCAGGGTTGTGGCGCGCCACAACAGGGGGTCGTAAAAATTTCAGAAATTTTTTGAAAAAATTGAAAATTTGGGGGGGGGTCGTAAAATTTTTGGAGAAAAATAGGATTTTTTTCCAAATGACTTGGTAAGGTAAAATGAGGTAGGATTAGTCAGTCGGGGTGAGATGTATGCATTTACAACAATAAAAAAGCAGATTACTTTCAGAGAAGCTGTTTAAAACGTGAGCCAGTTTGTCTAGCAGCGCAAGAGTGCAACGCGCTGGAGCGTTCTGCAATGTGTTCCGCATACATTGAAGCTAATCAAATACATATCATAAAGAAGAATATATATATATATATATATATATATATATATATATATATATATATATATATATATATATATATATATATATATATATATATATATATATATATATATATATATATATATATATATATATATATATATATATATATATATATATATATATATATATATATATATATATATATATATATATATATATATATATATATATATATATATATATATATATATATATATATATAAGTAAAGGCAGAATGTGTCCCCCAAATCCACACAGAAGCACGGTAAATGTGAATAATTAGTCCTGAATGCAGTAGAATAGTGTTGATGTCGATGTGAATGTGTTAGTGAATGGACATTTTACAATTTCATTATTCAAAAAAAAACATTAAAGACTCTAATATAACGTTTAACAACGCTACATCACTTGTAGACACAGTAAAACCGGCGTATACACTATCATATCGCACTTCGTGGCTCAGAAAAAAAAAGGAGACAACGGATGAAGGCGGTTGAAAATAAAAAATTTTCAGAATCTAAAAAAAAGATTCGAAATCTACATAAAATTCACTATAATATAGGTTTTTGTTGTCCGCATAACTCTCTACTTTCGCAGAGTTATTTCCTTCTAAACCCGAATCCCGTTGTGTCCTGCGATGTGGCCAGATGTGAATTTTTGGAAAAGGAGACAACTATTTTTTTTCGCTCTAAACTCCGTTTTATGAGCTATTTTCGCATTATAATTAGTTGTTGGGGACCGTAGGATAACAAAAAAGTTAGAGTTTCCTCGATCGCGACGTAATGGGAGTTTTCTTAAGCCCTTAAGTTCCCTAAGAAAGCCCTGCGCAGTCGCGCTCTGATGAGACGACTTTGCACCCGCGCGCAGCCAACGCATATTTTCACCTTGGAGGGAAAGTATAATTTTTGAATCTTTTTTCTTTCATTTTCATCATATTTTCTCGATTTTTTTCTCTTTTCATTATTTTCTTGTATTAGGATGTTCTCCATAATTCATCCACTTTGTTTTGCTTGCGAATTAATTGTTTTTAACGCATTTATTGTGTTTTTAAATGATTTTTTTAAATAATAACTACAATTTTCTCTGTAACTCCAATAGAGCTACCCCGGAACTTCTCAGTAGCTCTATTTTTATGTTGAAAGAGACTAACTACTTATAGTCCAGGCCAATGGAAAAAAGCGCCTATACATGACCCTTTCGTGTCCACACGTCAGCCGCGACCGATCTAGATCCTGAAAATCATCACAACAATTTTCGCTTTTCTTTAAAATTTGACACAAAGTAAAACTTTTTAAAAAATTTGTTCCCAGGGGCCCCCTCGGGGGGGGGGGGTGGTCGTAAAATTTTGGGGATTTTTTGGAAAAAAATTAAAATTTGGGGGGGGGGTCGTAGTCGCGACGAAAATTGCCACAACGGCCTGCTCAACCCTGTTCCCAGATCGTAGTTGTTACAGTTTTGAAATCGAAATCTTGAAGATTACAAAAAGCGTAATACGCGGAGACGTAAGAGCACGAACAAGCGATCAAGATTAGGTATATTAGTTAATGTCACAACATTAAAAAGGTATATTAGCTAATGTCACAATACGAAAAAATGCTTATTGCGTGGGATGGAAACTCAATATAAAGGCAATATTACTACATAGGCGGTGGATGCGTTTTATGAGGAACTCAATACGTTGCTGGCCAGGATACCTTGTCAACATGCTGTTGTCGTGGGGATTGACGCAAATGCGAAGATGGGACTTGATCAGGAATCCGAAGTACTCGGTAAATGGTTCTACCCAGTGGAGCAAACATCGGACAATGGCTACCGCCTTGTCGACTTTTGTGAACGCAGTGGTCTGATTATTGCATCGACATTCAAGAGGAATCATCGCCGCCATCAGCTTACGTGGCAGGGACCAACCCGGCTATCTCCAGAAGAGCAGCGGAAGCGGAAGATGACAACTTTGAAACTACAGCTTGACTATGTCCTGACGAGGAATATTCCAGTATCGGACATTCGAAGATCTAGAGCTGTGTGGGATGTCGCATTCGATTCGGATCACCGTCCTGTTCTGTTGAACTTCACTGCGAGGATTCATAAGAGGAAGCGAGGGGCTCAGCCTCTCCAGAGGATTGACATGACAAGTCTCAGAGATGAAGAGTGCAGAAGGAATTTCCGACAACGCGTTTCTATTCACATCGGAGTACGGACTAAGAAGAAACTTTGCGACGCGGATTCTTTTGTCAAGTGCATCCAGGACGCTTCGAAAGAGGCACTCCCGGTTGTACAGCCTAAGAAGAAGTTCGCCTACGTCTCAGAAGAAACAACATCTACCTACAACGAAGTATGTGCTCTCCGAACTGCAGGAAACTTCGTGGAGGAGAAGCGTCTGAGGAGGAAGTTGCGTCGGCAGCTTCAAAGTGACCGCGAACGAGAGTGGACGCGTAGAGCTAAGGAGTTCGAGAAGGCTTGGTAGGAGAAGAATCCGAAGAAAGCCTACACGTTGCTGCGACAGTATAGCGGGAAGATGAAGAGATGTTCTCCTGTCTTGAACACTACCAATGGAGTTGCAGTTGGTGATGCGACGCTGCCAATATGGAAGGATTACTTCAGTTCACTACTGAATCGTCCAGCGCCATCAGTACCTGAGCTCCCGCATGTTCAGAGAGCACATTACGATGTCAGTGAGGAACCGCCGACTGAGTCTGAAGTTTTGGATTGTGTCCGGAAAATGAAGAATGGAAAGGCAGGTGGAGATGACAACATCACTGCTGAAATGCTGAAAGCTCTTCCTCCGTCTGGGATTCGTGAAATGACCAACACCATCCGTGCCATATGGATGAGCGAAAGGATACCCGATTCGTGGAGACATGCGATCATCGTACCTCTTCACAAGAAGCTATCCGTCACGGATCCTAAGAACTACAGAGGAATCTCTCTACTTCGTGTCATGTACAAGGTTTTAGAACGTATCATTCTCGAGCGACTTATCAAACATCGTGAAGGAACGACCAGAGATGAGCAAGCCGGTTTTCGACCTGAAGATCGACCATCGACCAAGCGTTCGTCGTGAGAAGAGTAATTGAATCGTGGCAGCGGTTTTCGAAGCCATTACAGCTTGCTTTTTTGGACTTTGAAGCCGCGTTCGACTCTCCTCATCGTGATCGATTGGTCAATGCCTGCGAGCAGATGGAGTCCCGGAAAAGTATGTTCGGTTAATCGAGGACATGAACAAAGGAACAACAGCAGCAGTTCGTACACCTGTCGGATTTACGTCAGCTTTCGAGGTGAAAACAGGAGTAAGGCAAGGAGCCGTTGCAGGACCTTTTCTTTCAACTTCGCCGTTGATGACATCATGCGTAGAGTTGCAGAACAGTTTCCTGCGGATGTGATCCTAACACCATCAGGACGCTCTCTTGTCGACCTGGAGTACGCCGACGACATTGTGTTATTCGCTGAAAACAACGCAAAACTGCAAAGGATTGTGAACCTCGTTTCGAAGTATGCCGCAGCCTATGGATTTCGTCTTCGTCCCGACAAATGCAAGCAGATGTGGGTCTCTCAGAGGCCTTCAACTGGAGTTTGTGTGGACGGACAACGTATCGAACTGGTGGACGATTTCTGTTATTTGGGCTGTTTGCTGAAGAACGATGGTAGTTATGCAGCGGATATTCGACAACGATGTGCGAAAGCTACGTCTGCATTCAATTCTCTAACCAAGTGTTTGTGGTCTACCACCATCGCGAAGGAAGTCAAGTTGCGCGTCTACCTATCCGCTATTCGCCCTATCATGATGTACGGATCGGAGACGTGGGCAGCACCGAAAACGCAGATGGAAAGGTTGGATTGCACGGGGAGGAAGGTTTTGAAGCGTGTGCCTGGATATTTCTGGCCGCGTGTATGCCATAACGAAGACCTTTACAAGGAAATCGACGCAGTACATCAACGCTTGACACGAGGAGGTGTCAGCATCTCCTAACGCCATCTCAAGCAGCAATGGAAAGTCGACTTCGACTGCTCGCGCATATACTAAGAAGAACGCCGGATCGTCTCGTACAACACGCTTTAAAAATGCTTCCAAATCCTGTCTGGAAACGGCCACCTGGGCGTAGGCGAAAGTTCTGGACGGATGTGGTTAAAGAGGATTTAAAGTCACTCGGCATCGAAAGACAGTTCAGGCGCGATGTTTCGTTTCGCAGGAAATGGAATAGTGACAGCTGGATGGAATGTGTTCAAAGTGTGGCTGAAGACCGTGAAAAATGGACACGGCTGACTACTAGGACGGCACACCTCGGTGAAGATGCGGAATGACCGCGTCAGGCGAAAGCCAACCGATTAAGTCAAGTAAGTAAGTCAGGCGGTGTATTTTGAGGTCAAAATGAGGATCACATGAAAAACCCGAATTCGGACAGAAGCGGAATTGAAATTGGCGAGTCTAGTTTGAACTTCGATCGATACTGCAGTATGACTCATGTACGCCAGTTCGGAGGTGTGTCGAACGCGGAGCCGACGGGAAACTGAAAGCCTGCACACTCATTGCGGTGCCGACTTGGTTTTGCCGAGGAGCCGTGTTGTCGACGCTACCTCTTCATCAGATTGCGGAGCCGACATAAAGCCATCGCGGGGCCACTGCGTCACACACCACTTTTCCGCGATCGCGGAGCCGCCAATTAACTGCCGATACCCCATCGCGATACCAGCGAGAATCGCGGGGCTATCGCGAAACCAGCGGTACCATATTTCTCAGAGATTGTGGGTCGTTTTTGACGCTTCAAAATGCGTAGGCGTTGTGTACTGAGTCATACGATTCTATTTCCGTAGTAACCTCAAATACCTTTACGAGCGTGTATGCTGCCTCTAAGGAATCAAGTACCTGACAGAGTTTTCCTTTACTCAATTCTATGAGTAAATAATGGGTCTATCTGACCCTCATATCTGAGATAGAACCTAAATTCGTACTCACCACCTCGGAAAACCTACACAGAGAAATTTTCAGTCAAATCTGAGACTTTGACCGAACTATCTACCGTAAGCTGTCAAAAATTGATAAACGGACCTCAAATCCGTGTCGAGCACAACAAATAACCCTCGAAAAAAAGGTTTCGAGTCATAACTTCCTTAGAATTCCAGAAATCGTTATAAGTCGTGTTTTGACCCTAAAAATTTCCCCGATGGGAGGCTCTGATAGACTCAAGTCGAAAGCTTTGGAAACTCGAAAAAAACCCCAGATTCGTGGTCAGCGCCTCAAATATGTAACTCTATACTTGAGGAAAGTTTGAAGTCAAATCTGGAACGTTTTTCTGAAAACCAGAACCACTTGATTGATATAAGTAAACGCTCAGCCAACCATAATCACAAATCGAAGAAGCTGTTGCTCTGTTCGAAGTTCTGAAAATTCCCTTCCACACAAGCTTTGCCCAGGGGGGTCATTTTGGGTGCTGAACCGTATTTACAGAAGTTTGAGAGATAATTCTCAAATTTTTTTAAAAGCAAGTGATGAAACCTCTCCGTAGCCCTCTTGGGAGTTGTTCTGCAAGGGTATAAATGGAGGAGCAACAACTCCGCTCCCAATATTGCGAATTAATAGCTACGTCGCGGTTTTATAATGATATGAGACGAACTATAGCTTATTTTAACAACAGGTTACTAGCTCTTGAACCTAAACTGCGGTTGAGACCGGCAATCATGTAACACCCATTTGCCAGCTTTGTAGTTTTCTGCATGGAAAATTTGTTCTGAGTGCATGGCAGTATGAATACACTCTTGAGACAGCCTTAGCTACTTCACAGCAAAGCTGAATGTCCGCCTTTTAAACTTGAAGAGCAACCAACTTGTCTGACGTCTCCCCTGGTGTGCCCAAGGGTCGGGCAGGAATGAACTGTGGAACATGGTGTTGTTCCGTTGTAGGAGCGACTGTTGTGTTGACTTGAGAGGGATCTGTAAGTATCTATGGACTATATTGTATTTCAGAATATAAGCAGTATTTTTCCTTCTCTTGATCAGTAGGAATTGGGTTTTTCGAAAATTTGTGGGATCCTTGGACAAAGCAGTGATGGTTCACACGATTATAATTTGCCACCTGCACAAAATTCTCACGGAAGTGATGTAGTTTTTCTTGCCAGAGTTTTCCATGAGTATCGTGTTAATATCGTGTTATCCTTATCACCGGTGAGGCTGTTTCCTTAATCCCTTCTCAGATGCGCTCACGGTTGTTCAGCGGGGAAAAAGGGCTTATCGGTGCAACGGCGGGAGCAAAAACGGGGAGAAGTCGAATTGTCGGTTGCAGCGCAGATACAGAGAATTTCAAAACACCGGGACGGTTATTTGGCGGTAGAAAACGGCTGACGGTGCAACGGCGGGGACGTGCTCTACCGTCAAATATGTGACACGTTCCGTAACTCAGACAAAAAGACGGGTGCGCCGCCATCAACATGTTTTGACGAAAGTATCAACAATGATACGGGTATAAAAGGCTCCTCATCTCATAGTGTGCCTCAGCCGGCTCTTCGGAGCCGGACTTGGAAGGTGGCCTCGAGTCAACTTCCAGAAGATCTACTGTAAGGCGGAGGATAATTTTTGTCGCCGAGGGGAGGGGGCTCCTCACGGCTTGGGGGGTGCACCCCACCAAAGAGGTGCTCCCGCCGCAGCTGTGACCGTGGCGGCGGGAGCACGTCTTTTGTGGGTACCCCGTTAGGGATGCCCCAGGGCTCCCCTCTGCGGACTCGGGAATACCCAGGATGTCTTGAAAAACGCGTGATCGGCAATCTGGTTCGGTTGTACTGCGGTGTCAGATCGGTTGAATGGCGGTGAAAGATCGGTTGCTCCGCAGGTGCTCCAGCGGAGCAACCGACGTCCCCCCGCCGAATAACCGCCCACGTGTCTGTGCGGTTGTACGGAGGATGAGTATCCGTTATACGCTGGATGACCAGGGAGGGGCAACTGATATTGCCCCTCCGAATAACCGCCCCCTTGTCTGAGTTGTGTGTTCAGCTTCAGCCGCTCGCCTCCGGAGAATGACGGTGTGTGAATGAAAACACAGAATTATAAAAATCAAACCGCAGATTCTATACACAGTTGACCATGATAAGAATGTGGAAAACTACTGCATCCATTCACGGCCATGATGAGCTGTGGGTCGGTGGAATGGTGGAATGTTATTCGGGTACTGTGGTTCGTTCCGATACTCTTGAAATATGGTTCCGTATTACCGTGTGTTTGATGGATGGCACAAACGACATTCACATTGAGCCATCACGGGTAAAGACTCGTTAGTTTCCCCAACTACTGCACAGGGTAGCTCGTTGGCCCTTCTGTTCCACGAAGTGCATCAACATGCTGCCCTCTTTTGAAGCTTCAGGTGCTCCTGTTGCTGCTCCAGGCTCCGGCAATAACCTCTTGCGCTTCAATGTTGCCCCAACTGCTCTCCTCGACACCACCGACAACAAGGTCATGAGAGACCTTACTCCACGAGTGTAGGAATGCATATGGAAAAGCATGATACCATCCCACCAACCCACTTCTCATCAAGGTTATTAATGGGACAGGGTTGTTTTGCACACTCTTATCACCCATTGGCTTACGGTGGATGAAATCTGCGGTTTGAATATTATATAGTGGAGTCCACCAAGAGTGTCTCATTTACTTATCAATGAGAAGCGGTCGATTCGAGATCAGTGAACATGAAACTCGTTGCAGCACAACCGCTCTCGCTCAATCAGTATCGAGCGTGCTGGTATGGGATTCATGCACATTGATCATCAGCCGACCGCTTCTTGTTGATAAGAAAATGAGACTCTCTTGGTGGACTCCACTATAATTGTGGTGAGCGCGAAGCGCTCACCAGGATTTGGCTTTGATCTCTTCCCGCGCGGATGCCCTACAATGAGATCACCTATTCATACCGTCAACAGAGGTATGAGCTGTACACTATTCGACGCGCTGCAAGAAATTACATATGTGTGCAACTTTTCATCCTAACTGGTCCCCGCTTTCTAAAGTTATGACCTCTCAAAGTACGCAAAAACGTTCTCCACCACCGCCTCCGCCTCCGCCTCCGCCTCCGCCACCGCCTCCGCCTCCGCCTCCACCTCCGTCCGTCGAAAACCATTTTTTTGGAAGGCGTGGACCAAATCGCTCGAAAATTTGTGACTAGAGGTAATCGGCCACGGGAATGACGAAAATAATTGTCAGAACTCACCATAATGACTTCTGGGCCCCTAACGGGCGTTTGAAACTCGGAAACCGGCCTCTCAAGATTAGTTTATAAAAATGACGGGTTTTTCGTTATCAGTCATTGTTTTCTTAGAGACTCCATATAAATACCTTGCTCTCTAGGGTGGTGTACTCTAAACGTCCGGCTTGGAACAGGACGCTATGCGGAAGGGTTGTTTTTGAGCGTGGCGCGTGTTTGTACCATGCGCACCAAAGATAAGAAGTCGTCGCAGGGTGTGCTGGAAGTGTCGGTTGACTATGCGAGACCGCAGTAGGAGTATGCAGGACGTCGTGGAACTACAGCAACCCCTCAGTAGGGGTGTGCAGGACGCCGTAGAATGTGTGCAGGACCTCAGTAGGAGTGTGCAGGACCTTAGTAGGAGTGTGCAGGACATCATGGGACCTGTGCAGGACCCCAGTAGGGTGTGCAGGACGTCGTAGAATGTGTGCAGGACCTCAGTAGGAGTGTGCAGCCCTTAGTAGGAGTGTGCAGGACATCATGGGACCTGTGCAGGACCCCAGTAGGGGTGTGCAGGACCTCAGTAGGAGTGTGCATGACATTATGGGACCTGTACAGGGACCTTAGTAGGAGTGCGCAGCACATCATGGAACGTGTGCAGGACCCCAGTAGGGGTGTGCAGGACGTCGTAGAATGTGTGCAGGACCTCAGTAGGAGTGTGCAGGACCTTAGTAGGAGTGTGCAGGACATCATGGGACCTGTGCAGGACCCCAGTAGGGGTGTGCAGGACGTCGTAGAATGTGTGCAGGACCTCAGTAGGAGTGTGCAGGACCTTAGTAGGAGTGTGCAGGACATCATGGGACCTGTGCAGGACCCCAGTAGGGGTGTGCAGGACGTCGTAGAATGTGTGCAGGACCTCAGTAGGAGTGTGCAGCACCTTAGTAGGAGTGTGCAGGACATCATGGGACCTGTGCAGGACCCCAGTAGGAGTGTGCAGGACATCATGGAACCTGTGTAGGACCCCAGTAGGGGTGTGCAGGACATCGTAGAATGTGTGCAGAACATCAGTAGGAGTGTGCAGGACATCATGGGACCTGTGCAGGACCCCAGTAGGGGTGTGCAGGACGTCGTAGAATGTGTGCACAACCTTAGTAGGAGTGTGCAGGACATCATGAAACATGTGCAAGACCCCTGTAAGGATGAGCAGGACTTCATGGAATGTGTGCAGGACATCAGTAGGAGTGTGCAGGACATCATGAAGCGTGTGCAGGACCCCAGTAGGGATGAGCAGGACGTCATGGAATGTGTGTAGGACCTTAGTAAAATTACACAGGACATCATAGAACGTGTGCAGGACCCCAATAGGGGTGTGTGCAGGACATCATGGAATGTGTGCAGGACCTTAGTAGGAGTGTGCAGGACATCATGAAACGTGTGCAAGACCCTGTAAGGATGAGCAGGACTTCATGGAATGTGTGCAGGACATCAGTAGGAGTGTGCAGGACATCATGAAGCGTGTGCAGGACCCCTGTAGGGATGAGCAGGACGTCATGGAATGTGTGTAGGACCCAGTAAAATTACACAGGACATCATAGAACGTGTGCAGGACCCCAATAGGGGTGTGCAGGACATCATGGAATGTGTGCAGGACCTTAGTAGGAGTGTGCAGGACATCATGAAACGTGTGCAAGACCCCTGTAAGGATGATCAGAACTTCGTGGAATGTGTGCAGGACATCATGAAGCGTGTGCAGGACCCCAATAGGGGTGTGCAGGACATCATGGAATGTGTGCAGGACCTTAGTAGGAGTGTGCAGGACATCATGAAACGTGTGCAAGACCCCTGTAAGGATGATCAGAACTTCGTGGAATGTGTGCAGGACATCAGTAGGAGTGTGCAGGACATCATGAAACGTGTGCAAGACATCTGTAAGGATGAGCAGGACTTCATGGAATGTGTGCTGGATCTCAGTAGGGGTGTGCAGGACCTCAGTTCAATGTTCAGGACACCGTATGCAAGCCAGGCCTCCGAATCTACAAGAACGATAGTTAAGTCCGCCAGAACAGGGCTACCGTAATCTCACTCGAGTTGGCTCTAAAATTTTCTAAGTTCTGACTCCGAATTCGCTTCATCTTCCCTACAGGTGGTGATGTTTTCCTGCTTTTTAGTCCAGGCAGATCCTCAACTGCTGACCCCTAGAGAAGGACGGTGTGTGAATCAAGACACACCGCTCTTCACTTCTTTTATACTTTATCATTGATCAATTGGGTATCATCAAATTTGTTTACGAGAGCCGAATAACATCATTCCTAAGATTACGGTAGTCCTCTTCTGGCGCACTTAACTATCGTTCGCGCTGGAAATCAATTTCCATTTTCAGGCTCAATTTCATGATTGAGCCCGGTAGACCACACTGGTAAACTTTGGCGCGTCAAAAACGTTGGACGATGAGGTTAATATCCGCCACCAATTCTCACCAGTCATCTAGCCCTTTTTCCTAGAATGTTGGTGCGACAGTAAGATAACAGGAAAAATTGGTTACGGCACGAACTCCACATGCCGAAAAACTCCGAAAATGATTTTGGCGCAAAATTCAAATTCGTATTTACAATGTGTTCTGATTGACTTTTCTTTACAAATGAAGGCTTTTCATGGGCCCCTTCAACATTTTCTTTCACTAGAGGGCCAAGCTACGCAAAAGCTCATAGAAATGATGAAAGACTCTGATAAAAGAGGCCTGATACTGCGCTATCAATCATTGTTTTTATTAGAGCTCTACGGAAATACTTCGACTGGTAGCCTCACCAATGGGCCGTTCATTTCATTTCTGTCTTGAATGGTGCGTGCCCCCCGTCCAGAAGAGTGCCTAGAACCTGTACAATCGGGTCATTTGAAACTCATTTCTTCATTTTTCGACTTTTAAATTCAAAAGTATATGCCTTGCATCTATTTGTAGGAAGCCGCGTTGCAACAATTATCTCGCAGTCTTAGCAGCGGAGCGGTTGTTTCATCATTTCTAACACTGTGTTTTCGAAAAAAAACAACTTCACTTTCAGAGCTTGACGATATTGTAGAAGGAAACCCTTGTAAAGTTGTGAAATTTCTGAAAGTTGGGCTCCGCAGAAAGGTCAAGGATTTGGCATTGCTCTTAAATGTCGTGAAATTGTTTTATTGGATTAGGTTCTCAACTTGATTTTCAAATGTAGTGAAATTGTTGAATTGATTTGGCTGTGATGATACTATATGCAGATAACATAATCATTAAATGTAGTGAAATTGCTGCAAACGAATTTGGCAGGAGCTCTATGAATTATCACAGTCAAATCACGCGTCAGAAGGGGGTTCTCTTGGAGCGCATATTGAATCAAATGAGAACAAGAATAACTCTAGCAGAAAAAACCTTCTCATACAATGTGAACCGTGAAAGCGTTCAGGACACGAAGACATAGCATTAGTAGCTAATAAATTGCGTTAGATTTCGTTTTCATGATCTTTATCTAATCGGTGAAGGAAGGTCTGGTACCTTAGTAGGAGCTACACTGAAAGGCAGAATAACATTCGAAAACCTTATTTCTAGTCGATAAGGCCAGGTTTCGTTCATTGTTGGCTGTTTTCTTTTTGTCTTTATTTGCTCGCCAGAGGACCTTCTGACGCGTGATTTGACTGTGATAATTCATAGAGCTCCTGCCGAATTCGTTTGCAACAATTTCACTACATTTAATGATTATGTTATCTGCATATAGTATCATCACAGCCAAATCAATTCAACAATTTCACTACATTTGAAAAATCAAGTTGAGAGCCCAATCCAATAAAACAATTTCACGACATTTAAGAGCAATGCCAAATCCTTGACCTTTTCTGCGGAGCCCAACTTTCAGAAATTCTGTAATGAAAACACACCGCTCTCAATTTCTTTCATACCCTACCCTTTATCAATTGGGTACCATCAATTTTGTTTACCGTGAGAATTTTGTGGCGGTGGCAATTTATAATCGTCTTGATGGTTCAGTCCAAAACTGACAGTCTACTGTTGATCCAGGGGGTCGTGGAAGGGAGGAAAAATTATTTACCCGGCTGAAAAAAGCTCATCTACAGCAGTGAAATTCTTTATGTTTCTTTGTGTGCAGAGCCAGGGCAGAGAAGGAAAGAGAAGCACACACTCAGACAATGGGGTGGACCGACGGCGGACAAGTTGCGTACCGACAGCGGGATGGGCGACGTTTGGAACGCAATTCGCACGCGGTCGGCACGCAAATTAGCGCGGTAGATACGCACTGCCACGCGGTCAGCACGGAATACCACGCGGTTAGTACGTATAGCCGCGCGGTCGGTACGTCTTGCCACGCGGTCGGTACGCATTGTCGCGCCCTCGGTACGCACTACCACGCGGTCAGTACGCATCGCTACGCGGTCGGTAGGCATTGCCACGCGGTCAGTACGAACACTTTCGGATACTAGCAGCAGTGGAAACGCATTGTGACGCGGTCGGTACGCAACGCAACGCGGTTAGTACGCATTGCCGCGCGGTCGGTACGTCTTGCCACGTGGTTGGTACGTGCTGCCGCGCGGTCGGTACGCATTGACCCGCGATCAGTACACATTGCCACGCGATCAGTACGCTTTATCTCGTGGTTCGTACGCAAAAACACGCGGTCGATACAAACTGCCACGGCGGTCGGTACGCAACGCAACGCGGTTAGTACGGACCGCGGCGCGGTTGGTACGTCTCGCCAAGCGGTCAGTACGCATTGCCACGCGGTCAATACGAACTCTTTCCAAATCCTGAAAGCGGTCGGTACGCATCCACACGCGCTCGTAACGCATTGCCCCGCGGTAGGTACGGTATTAGTCCGCGTTCGGCATAAATGTCGCACATAGGATTGGCCACGGTTAGTACGCATTCACACGTGGTATGCCCAATTTTATCGCTCGCTCAGTCCAAAACTTTTTCTAAAAATCCGACAGCTGTCAGTACGAATGCATGCGCGTCAGGCATATATTGCTCCCAACGAAATGACACTGTTTTAGAACGCATTATTACCCAGATGCACGGCTGGCTTTCCAACCGCGAATTACGAGCTTTTCTAAAGGGAGCATACACGCTCGTAAATGTGGTTGAGATAACAACGAAAATAGAACGGTATGTCCGATTAAAACTCCTATGCATTTCGTAGCGTCAAAAACGAGCTACAAGGCCGCTACACGAGTGAGAAGTTGGTCCCGCCCTGTATTTCTCCGCCTCCTCTATTTACCGTACTCCTCCAAAACAGGGGTACTGTGCTATTCCCACCGTCGTCGATGTATGTGACTTAATTATTGTACTTATTGTAGCACTCACAAACGTCGTTGACGTTGGGAGTGGCCCAGCACCCCTGTTTTGGAGGAGGACGCAAATACGTGGGGCGGAGAAATACAGGGTTGGGCCAGGTTCTTACTCGTGTAGCGGCATTGTGGTTCGTTGTTGACGCTTAAAAATGCGTAGGCGTTGTAATCTGGGCCATACCACTTTAATTTCGTAGTTATCTCCAACAAATTTACGAGCGTGTATGCTGCTTTAACCAATAAAATCTATTGGGTTGATGCATAAATTTGGAACGGTTTTAATAATGCGTTTTTTTTCAGTGAAATCTGGCGTTTGGTCCTCAATATTTATATAAAAATAATCCTCAATATTCAGTTAAAAATGCGTCTCGAAAACCACACTCATTTTCGCCATATGATCTACCATTACGAGAAAGGACAGACCGCAGCCTAGTCATTTCGCGATCTCAACGAATTTTTTGACAAAGGAACAATTATTTATAGTGCAGTACGGAAGTGGTTTATTCGCTTTGAATCAGGTGGCACTAGTTTGGAGTATGAAGAGTGAAGAGGTCGAACATCGAATTTTGATGATCTAGCACTTTTGATAGCCGTAGAATAGGACGAAAGCCTGACAACGCGAACGCAGCCTGAAGACTTTAATATCAATCAATCAACGATCGTTCGACGACTGAAGAATCTTGGAAAGGTATGGAAATTGGCTTGATGGGCACCACACGAGCTCTCCGACAACAACAGAGCTGAACGCTTTCGAATTTCCACCGATTTGCTGCAGCGAAACCAACAAACACCATTCTAAGGCCCATCCACAAGTTGGGCGCCGTGTGGTCGAATCCATCGCCAATAGGGTATAGGATCTGCTCCCAGATCCGCCGTACACACCGACAGAGGCACCAACGGACTATCATGTCAATCGCTCTTTGAACAACTGGCAGAAAAACAAAGTCTACGACGACTTCGATGACTTGGTGACTGATGTCAAAGCGTTGATTGCATCCAGGAATCGTGACTTCTTCGCACGTACAGGGTGTTTCATAATTATTGGCGCGCAGATATTGACTTGTTTCTCGAACCCTACCCTGGATTATGAGAATAATCGAAATGGATACATTTATTTATACTAGCGTTAACACAGAACAGTGGTTAGATCTGGAAATATCCGCCATCTGTTCGAATATCGGCTCCAAGAAGTCTTAGAAAGACGTCGCAGCAGTCACCGAGGTAGTCGTCATTCATTTCATCCAAAGCTTCCCTCAAAACACATCCCAGTGGGCCAGTTTTGCATTTCAAGGATCGCAGATATCAGACTCCATCAGGGATCACACTAGAAAGTTTAGTGGATGCCGGTCCGACGAGCAGGACCGCAATTGTTCGTGCGCGTTTGACTCAGGGTAGCACACTTCGACAGCACTCTTGAATTGCTTTCTCTTTGTGTGCTTATCCACTGCATAGTGTGAGGCAGCAGAGTCTGCTGCCGCATCGGAAAGTTATATAGCGGTTCAAAACAATCTCTAGACTCGTTGTCCTGCTAACGTCCTTGTTGATTTTCATGTCAGAAACCACGAAAAACGGCGGAGTTCCACTTTCGCTTGCGATGCCTCCCAAAACTATCAAAGAAGTCGTTTGAGCAGTCCAATCAGTGACATCTTCTCACAGTAAGATCTCATTGGTTCTTCTAGCTGCTATCCAGTCGTTTTCGCATTTCTTTATCAATTTCAGACTGATGATTTGTTCCATCTAAAAGCGCCATGACGCAATGCGTGACTCCTGTGCAACGGTGCATGAGCTTCCTGAAATTTCGGTCTCCATTCAGCTTCTTGTCGGCGGACACTAGATGGGTCTGCTCTAGATGGTGTGAACAGAGATTCAGCTCCTTCCTGACGACTTTTCAGATGGATCCCAACCACAGATTCCTTTCTCTAGCTATCCACTTCATCGGCAGTCTCGAATTGCGGTTGACTCAGGCACTCACCCTTTTGACAACCTCAGATATGCTAGTACTAATCTTAGTGCTTTTACAAGCTAAGTCAGAGATAGGCCTAAGCTGACGAAGACGACTGATAGCATTCAGGGTAAGTCCGAGCTGATTTTGCGTTGCGATGATGGCGCCGAACTTCGGATTCGCATCAATCATACTAAATTAGAAATCAATATCTACAGAACTGTGATGAGAAATACAGAGATGAGACTCTAAGAAATCCAAAAATCAAAATAGCAAGAATTTGATTTTTTCAATTTTTTTGTTTTTGTTTAATTTTTTTAAGACAGTTCGCACGCCAATAATTTTGGAATACCCTGTAGAATCAGCCGAATGGCAAGCAAATGGGAAGCAGTTCCTGAATTATATGCTGACTATGCTCTCGAATGATGATTCAAACATGTTTTAATTAAATATTATTTTTGTTTTTGTTGAATGAAAGTATTTTAAAAAAGTTTCATAATTACGCATCAATTCAATACTTTCGAAAAGATTCAATGCTATACTGAGGGTAGATAGGAGAAATCATGGTTTTGCATAGCTGATCCAGACAGTGACTGGTCGCTAAGCTAGCCGTTTTTAGCCTATCGCGTGTTTAGCTCAAAATTAAGTTAATGATCATAAGAAAAACGATATTTGGCTGTCGGAGGCCTGCCGCATTAGATGGTTTTACCTTGCTTGCACGTTTTTTTTCGTTTCATTCACTTTTGCTCCAGTGTTGGCCAAATATACATCTTCATGATGGAAACTCGTGAGTCTTTTAATCAAAGACGTTTTTTTGGGCATTAATGCGCGTCATTTTCATGGGAGCAATGTATACTTGCCGCATGTGCATGCATACCACCCGCTGTCAAGTCTCAAAAAACTTTCGTATTGAGAGGCATTTTACAATATTTTCTCAGCTTGTGATGGCACCCCCCGTATTTTCCCACCATCGATAACTGTTCTTGCATTTCCTTCCTTTGCCTTCTTCCTAGTTCCCCTATTCGGGATTCAATTCATAGTACTGTGAGGTGACTACTTGTGTGATTTATTCTCCAAACCCTCGTGAGATCGAATGTACTAGTTGATTTCTGAAAGTTGGGCTCCGCAGAAAAGGTCAAGGATTTGGCATTGCTCCTAAATGTCGTGAAATTGTCTTATTGGATTTGGCTCTCAACTTGATTTTTCAAATGTAGTGAAATTGTCGAATTGATTTGGATGTGATGATACTATATGCAGATAACATAATCATTAAATGTAGTGAAATTGTTGCAAACGGATTTGGCAGGAGCTCTATCAATTATCACAGTCAAATCATGCGTCAGAAGGTCCTCTGGCGAGCGAATGAAGACAAAAAGAAAAAAATAATAATCCTCAGTCAACAATGCTGAACGAAACGTGACCTTATGGGCTAGAATTAAGGTTTCCAAATGCCATTCTGCCTTTTCAGCGTGGCCTTTTCAGGTACCAGACCTTCCCTCACCGATGAGATAAAATTCATGAAAACGAAATCTAACGCAATTTACTCGCTACTGACTATGTCTTCGTGTCCTCAATGCTTTCACGGTTCGCATTGCATAGAAACGTTTTGCTGCTAGGTTTATTCCTGTTCTCATTCGATTCAATATGCGCTCCAAGGAAAACCCCTTCTGACGCGTGATTTGACTGTGATAATTGATAGAGCTCCTGCCAAATCCGTTTGCAACAATTTCACTACATTTAATGATTATGTTATCTGCATATAGTATCATCATATCCAAATCAATTCGACAATTTCACTACATTTGAAAAATCAAGTTGAGAGCCAAATCCAATAAGACAATTTCACGACATTTAGGAGCAATGCCAAATCCTTGACCTTTTCTGCGGAGCCCAACTTTCAGAAATTTCACAACTTTTTACAAGGGTTTCCCTTCTACAATATCGTCAAGCTCTAAAAGGCAAGTTGTTTTTCTTCAAGACATAGTGGTAGAAATGAAGAAACAGCTGCTAGCATTGCAAGATAATAGTTGCAACGCGGCTTCCTACAGACAAGATACAAGGCATATACTTTTTGAATTTAAAAGTCGAGAAAATGAAGAAATGAGTTTTAAAATGACCCAATTGTACAGGGTTGGGGCACAATCCTAGACGGGGGAGAGGGGGGCACCCACCATTCAAGACAGAAGTGAAATGAACCACCCTTTGGTAAGGCTACCAGTCGGAGTATTTTCATGAAGTTTCTATAAAAACAATGATTGATAGCAGTATCAGACATCTTTTATCAGAATTTTCCATCATTTCTATGAGTAAATCTTATGTGGCCTCACCCCGTCTAGGATAGACCCAGGGTCAGTCGCTCTAGCCAAACTTCACCGGTTCTTGCTGACGTGGCTCGTCTGCGCCGGCCCATATGTCTGATTCGGAACAAGAACGATAGTTAAATACATCGTACGCGCAGAAAACCGTATATTATTTTTTCATGTTTTTGCGTAGCTTGGCCCCTCTAGTGAACGAAAATGTTGAAGGGGCCCATGAAAAACCTTCGTTCTTCTTTCAACTCCCTTCTTCATTAAAGAAAAGTCAATCGGAACACATTGTAAACACGAATTTGAATTTCGCGCCAAAATCATTTTCAGAGTTTTTTTGCATGTGGAGTTCGTGCCGTAACTATTTTTCCTGTTGTCTTACGGTCGCACCAACACTCTAGGAAAAAGTGCTAGATGACTGGTGAGAATTGGTGGCGGATATTAATCTTTGACGCCTTCCAACCTCATCGTCCAACATTTTTGACGCGCAAAAGTCTACCAGTGTGGTCTACCGGGCTCAATCATAAAATTGAGCCTGAAAATGGAAATTGATTTCCAGCACGAACGATAGTTAAGTGCGCTAGAAGAGGACTACCGTAACCTTAGGAATGATGTTATTCGGCTCTCTTAAACAAATTTGATGATACCCAATTGATCAATGATAAAGATAAAAGAAGTGAAGAGCGGTGTGTCTTCATTCACACACCGTCCTTCTCCAGAGGTCAGCAGTTGAGGATCTGCCTGGACTACAAGCAGAAAAACAACACCAGCGGTAGTGAAGATGTAGCGAATTCGGAGTCAGAACTTAGAAAATTTTAGAGCCAACTCGAGTGAGATTACAATAGCCTTGTTCTGGCGCAATTGCCTATCGCTCTTGTTGATTCAGAGGCATGACTTGCATACGCTGTCCTGGACATTCAACGGAGGTCCTGCGCACGTCCTTTGATGTTCTGCACACTCCTACTAAGGTCCTGCACACGTTCCATGATGTCCTGCACTCTCCTACTGAGATCCTGCACACATTCTTCGACGTCCTGCACACCCCTTCTGGGGTCCTGCACACGTCCCATGATGTCCTGCCCACGTCTACTACGGTCCTGCACACGTACAATGATGTCCTGCACACTCCTACTGAGGTCCTGCACAGGTCCCATGGTGTCCTGCACACTCCTACTAAGGTCTTGCACACGATCCATGATGTCCTGCACACCCCTACTGAGGTCCTGCACAGGTCCCATGATGTCCTGCACACCCCTTCTGGGGTCCTGCACACGTCCCATGATGTCCTGCCCACTTATACTACGGTCCTGCACACGTACAATGATGTCCTGCACACTCCTACTGAGGTCCTGCACAGGTCCCATGGTGTCCTGCACACTCCTACTAAGGTCTTGCACACGATCCATGATGTCCTGCACACTCCTACTGAGGTCCTGCACAGGTCCCATGATGTCCTGCACACTCCTACTGAGGTCCTGCACACGTCCCATGATGTCCTGCACACTCCTACTGAGGTCCTGCACAGGTCCCATGATGTCCTGCACACTCCTACTAAGGTCTTGCACACGATCCATGATGTCCTGCACACTCCTACTGAGGTCCTGCACAGGTCCCATGATGTCCTGCACACTCCTACTGAGGTCCTGCACACGTCCCATGATGTCCTGCACACTCCTACTAAGGTCTTGCACACGTTCCATGATGTCCTGCACACTCCTACTGAGGTCCTGCACACATCCTACGACGTCCTGCACACCCTCCTGGGGTCCTGCACACGTCCCATGATGTCCTGTCCACTCCTACTACGGTCCTGCACACATTCTACGACGTCCTGCACACCCCTACTGGGGTCCTGCACACGTTCCATGATGTCCTGCACACTCCTACTAAGGTCCTGCACACGTTCCATGATGTCCTGCACACTCCTACTGAGGTCCTGCACAGGTCCCATGATGTCCTGCACGCTCCTACTAAGGTCTTGCACACGTTCCATGATGTCCTGCACACTCCTACTGACGTCCTGCACACATCTCTACGACGTCCTGCACACCCATACTGGGGTCCTGCACACGTCCCATGATGTCCTGTCCACTCCTACTACGGTCCTGCGCACGTTCCATGATGTCCTGCACACTTCCTACTGAGGTCCTGCACAGGTCCCATGATGTCCCGCACACTCCTACTAAGGTCTTGCACACGTTCCATGATGTCCTGCACACGTCCCATGATGTCCTGTCCACTTCCTAATACGGTCCTGCACAGGTCCCATGATGTCCTGCACACTCCTACTAAGGTCTTGCATACGTTCCATGATGTCCTGCACACTCCTACTGAGGTCTTGCACACGTTCCATGATGTCCTGCCCACTCCTACTGAGGTCCTGCACACATTCTACGACGTCCTGCACACCCTACTGGGGTCCTGCAGACGTTCGATGATGTCCTGCACACTCCTAGTAAGGTCCTGCACCCGTTCGATGATGTCCTGCATACTCCTACTGAGGCCCTGCCCACATTCTACCACGTCCTGCACACCCCTACTGAGGTCTCACATAGTCAACCGACACTTCAGCACATCCTGCGACGCCTTCTTATCGATGGTGCGCTTTGAACGAATACGCGCCGCGGTCAAGTACATCAACCCGCACAGCGTCCTCTTCCGAGCCGGACGTTCAAAGTACACCACCCTGAGAGCAAGGTGTTTATATGGAGTCTAAGAAAACAATGACTGATAACGAAAAACCCACCATTTTCATAAACTATTCTTGAGAGGCCGGTTTCCGAGTTTCAAACGCCCGTTAGGGGCCCAGAAGTCATTATGGTGAGTTCTGACAATTATTTTCGTCATTCCCGTGGCCGATTACCTCTAGTCACAAATTTTCGAGCGATTTGGTCCACGCCTTCCAAAAAAATGGTTTTCGACGGACGGAGGTGGAGGCGGAGGCGGAGGCGGAGGCGGAGGCGGAGGCGGAGGCGGAGGCGGAGGCGGAGGCGGAGGCGGTGGTGGAGAACGTTTTTGCGTACTTTGAGAGGTCATAACTTTAGAAAGCGGGGACCAGTTGGGAAGAAAAGTTGCACACATGTGTAATTTCTTGCAGCGCGTCGAATTGTGTACAGCTCATACCTCTGCTGACGGTATGAATAGGTGATCTCATTGTAGGGCATCCGCGCGGGAAGAGATCAAAGCCAAATCCTGGTGAGCGCTTCGCGCTCACCACAATTGTGATTCTACAACTTTTTTCAATGAAATAAGTCAGCGGTTGAAGCTGATGAAACGAGGTTTTTTGGAGTCTGTTTTGTTGAAAACATATTCAGATTTCTTCCCACGAAAGATAAGCTCCTTTTACAAAGAAAATTTTTTCACGAATTCTCGCGACCAGTATTTTTAATTATGTTTTGAAAAACTCGAAAACATCAAATGTCGAATATCATTACTAAACCACCTAAAACCACGACTAGACCAAGAAGAATAAGATGATGAAAAATGGTAGTAATAAGGACAGCAAGACGGTCAAGATTGAGAGAAAGAATGAGAATCTTCAGTAAAACAAGGAGATCAAGAAAAAGAAGTAAAGAAAGAGAATGAATTAGTAAATAAATAAATAAATAAATATAAAGATAAAGCAAAGAAAAGTATCACAACAACAGAAAGATGAAGAAGAGGACAAAGAAAAAACGATAGAGTTGTAGAGAGCGAAAGGAGAACGGAGAAGACAGAAAAAGATAGCTCAAGGAAAAAAGGATTTTATAAAGAAATATGCTGGCAATCTGAATAAAATTCCCAGTTTTAAGTTAAATCTGGGGCACGCCGGGGCAGTCGGGGGGGGGGGAGTCGATAATGTGGCCATTAGCGTACTCGATGACGAGGTGATCAAGAAGGTCATAGAGGTTTTAGGTGACAAAGAACTCGGTAGGAAGTTCAATTCTGGTCAGTGCAAATCCAAACATCTCCCTAAATTAAGAGTGGTTGTGAGCAGTGCAGCGTCCCACGTGTTAAGCTTGTCAGCATAATCAGAATATCAATTATACGTTGCCGATGCACATGCTCAACGGTAAGCTGAGAGAATGTCCACTGCTGTTAGAACTTGATGACCACCATGAACCGAAATAACCTCAGGTCCTGCCTGCACATTACGCATTGGACGTAACCGGTTGGTAAGGTTTCTTGCTTCACATCGGCATGTTGTATCGTGCCAACTCTGAGCAATTTACACCACTGTTACGCCAGATCGCGACCTCGATTCACAAGTATAGTTAATTTTGCGTTACCTGAATCTGTGCGTACCACTTAATCATTTCTCCAAAAACTTTCTCTTAGTAGATACCCACTCTATATGTAGCATATGAGGATATGAAAATCCGAAGTAGATTTTTTTCTCATAGCCCAAAAATCATGCGATGCACAGATAACTCAAAGCTGGCATTAATAATGTTCAATCGACCGCGCGATTATATGCTATGATTGTATGAAATATGGAGGAATTTCAGTTGTAACTGTATGAGAAGTCTTTCCTGCTCTACACATGGCTCTACAAAAACTCATAGAGTCTCTATAAATACCACGCAACTACAGAAGGAATGGTGCATTGTTGTGTTTTCCCGCCCAAACATTATTCGAGGGCGGTGTTGATTTATCACAGCATCCAGTTAGCTGACATTCGATAAGACATCCTGGATGTTTGAAGGATAATTTTGAATTCCTGCTTATTGCTCGTGATCAAAATGGATGCTCAAAGGCAGCGTTCACGATTATCATCCTCGTTGACTTTCCACAGCGAAATGATTGGCGAGAAGGATCCTAGGCTCCCAGTGTCGAAAGACGCGGTAGAAAATGAGCCAGGAGCGGCAAAATAACGGCTGCAAACAAGCGTTTTGGTGCCCCAGACACGCCTCGTGCCCCAGATCCGCCCCTCAAAAAGAACAAATGAAGACTCAGATTAAAGGAATGATCAAGTCAAGGAAGTGCTGATAAGTGAGCTGATCGCTTCATTGCACTGATAGGTATCATACTTCTAACGGTCAATTCCTCCACGCTCAAAAATCAACGCAAACAAAGGAGGGCCTATTTTTGCCCAAAAACTCGTCTTTCGTGTCCTTTTTAAGCATGCCTTGCTATATAGGGCACCAGACCTTCCGGAAGCCGTGGAGATATCGGAAGTGAAATTTATCGTGAACACTGCCTTTAGGGTCCCACATGCACGTATGTCTAGGCTTACCCTCGTTATGACGAAAGTCAGCAAGAGCCTAGGAGAAAAACACAGAAAAAACTTAAGACCGGCCATCAGTAGGATCACTACGCCCGTGCATGTAGTTTTTCTCCTCGATTAACAGGACTTTTTCAAGAGCACTGACTATTTTGAAGAGAACGAGTTATAGGCTTGGGATAGATGAAGCCAGACGTGTGTGAACAAAGTTGTGAATTAGGCAACTGTTATAGTCGAAAAAAAATTGCCCCATTCCAGTAGTTACCGTCGGACTCTCAGTTTTGAAGACACAGTTGTCACGAAGACCTACCCATCAGACTCTCTACCAGAACAAGAAAAGTCGAAACTTTCCAAGGAAGGCCCTGCCTCCGATGAAGCGGTAGACTAAATGCGCAAAAGCTCGAGATTTCGTTGTTAACTAAGCACGTGCACTTGCTCATGTACAACTCTCACGAGTTCACCTGCGCACAGAACGCGGGCGATTGCGTACTGATCCCGCACACGTGCGTTCCGACCGCGCAGACCGACAAACCGATCTCAACGAGTAATTTGCTTGCGTACTGAACGCACGCTATTGCGTGCGTTCAGTACGTGTACGTGTTTACGTGTTCAGTAGTGTTTTCGTTCGTTTCGCGAACACTTGCGTACCAACCACACAGAGTGAAAAACTGATTTCACCGACCAGTTTGTTTGCGTACTGAACGCGGTCGATTGCGTACTGAACGCGCACACCTGCGTACTGACCGTGCAGACTGACAAACCGACCACACCCACCAGTCTGCTTGCGTGCTGAACGCGGGCGATTGGGTACTGAACGCGAACACTTGAGTACCGACCGCGCAGGCCCACAAACCAATCTCAACGAGTAGTTTGCTTGCGCACTGAACGCGGGCGATTGCGTACTGAACGCGAACACTTGCGTACCGACCGCACAGACTGACAAATCGATCTCACCGACCAGCTTGTTTGCGAACTGAACGCGGTCGATTGGGTACTGAACGCGACCACTTGCGTATCGACCGCGCAGACCGACAAAACAATCTCAAAGAGCAGTTTTCTTGCGTACTGAACGCGGGCGATTGCGTACTGAACGAGAACACTTGCGTACCGACCGCGCAGACCGACAAACCAATCTCAAAGAGCCGTTTGCTTGCGTACTGAACGCGAGAAATTGCGTACCGACCGCGCGAACTGAAAGAACGACCCCACCGACCAGTTTTCGAGCGTGCTGAACGCGGAAAGTTGCGTACCGAACACGACCACTTGCGTACTAACTGCGTGTGCTCACGTACTGACCGCAGCGAAAAGTCATATTCCGTACTGACCGCGCGCAAAGATGAATGCGCGCGGTCAGTACGTCGCTATGGATTTCCGCGAGCGGTTGGTACGCAGCACACGCGTATCGACCGCGTGCACTATTTCGTTTGCGCGGTCAGTACGCAAATGCGCGCGTTTGGTACGAAATGCATTTTTAGCCCGCGGTCAGTACGATAGTGACACGCGGTCGGTACGAAACGCGAGTTTTCGCCCGCGGTCGGTCCACCCCATTGTCTGAGCAGGAGCACAAGCACGCGAGGAACAAATAGGATTTGGCCCCGAAATGAAATGTACATTGTCAGAAACTGGCATGCAGCCCGTATTCCAGATTTTAGGAATCATTCCTCCAATCATGGTAGGTGACTTTGTCTGAAGTGCGTACGGCAGAGACCTAGAGAAAATTAGGCACATTCACCTGCGCTATTGGGGAGCCCACTCAATTAAAATAGAGTTGGGAATAATATGATCCACGTTATCGGTATCCATGAGAATGAAAAAAGGTATAGTGTTTGGAGCAAAACTAGTTGGGAGGGGGCACTCGAGAAAATGATTCGATTCATCCATGAAAATGAAAATTTGTGCTGATATCAGGTGACTGATAGCGTTAGCATTAATTGCTTTCATGAAAACTCCATGGAAATATATACTTCCATCTCTGTAAGTGGTATCATTCTTCCTTGAACTGAATTATGAGTGCTCCCCCCCCCACGAAGTAGTTTTGCACCTAGTTCTTTCCCTCACTTAAACGTGTTCAAAACATGCGAGAAACAGTAAACGTGTTGCAAAACGCGTACTTCACCGCGGTGGCAAAACACTAACTTTAGGAAACTTAGCTTTGCAAACAGTAACGCTGGAAGCAAATCTTGGAAGAGCCTATGCATGATAAGGAATTGCGCTTCTCCTCTTCGCAGTTTTTTTCGTAAACTCGGCCACATGAATCTAGAAAATCTATGAAAAATACGGCTACCTGGCATAATGTGGGCCGAAGAAGTTCCATAGCTGCTGGAAGTAGCAAGAATGGATCCGTTCATTAGATGGAGCTACGCATTCTGAATTCTGCACTCTTCACTCTGCTCCGAAACTTGAATGAAGATATGACTCTACCGACCAGCAATGTAGTCAAATAGCAAATGAGACACTATGGGGACTGTAGATGACAATCGACGTCAGTGCTCCTCAGGCCGTGGTCATAATTGGATGAGCCGACGTATCCAGCCCGGTCGATATACAAAGAAAGCATTTCTAAAAGTTTAGCTTCCTGGCAAAAGTAATGATTTGGCAATGTTATAATTTCAAAAAATCAAAAAGTTGAAAAAATTTAAAAAACGTTTTGAAATATCTTTAAAAATGATTTGGCACAGAATAACCACAAGTAATGAAAAAACTGGGAAATGTAGTGAAATGATTAACATCGGATTTGGCGGTCAGTCGTAGGCCAACTTTTTATAAGTAGTGAGAGACGAGGTATAGGATTTTACAAGCTTCTCCGTTAAACTTATCAAAGCTAAACCAAGCGCGCAACGGAAACCTTAAAACATTTCATTGAAGCTGTAATACGGAAATCAGGGTGGGTCAAGCTATGTAAACGTAACGCTCAGATCCGATGCGCGCTTGATTTAGCTCTGATAAGTTTAACGGAGAAGCTTGTAAAATCCTATACCTCGTCTCTCACTACTTATAAAAAGTTGGCCTACGACTGACCGCCAAATCCGATGTTAATCATTTCACTACATTCCCCAGTTTTTTCATTACTTGTGGTTATTTTGTGCCAAATCATTTTTAAAGATATTTCAAGACGATTTTTAAAATTTTTTTCAACTTTTTGATTTTTTGAAATTATAACATTGCCAAATCATTACTTTTGCCAGGAAGCTAAACTTTTAGAAATTTCATATATTTTTCCCAAAGGTTCCCTTTTTGACCTGATTTTTGTTTTGCGATTCCCATTTTGGAGAGGAGAAACCTCTTATGACAGCTTTCGCCTTCCGTGAGTAATGAAATTGGTACGAATCGGTGTTGTTTGAGAACCATAACTCTAAAAAACTGTGACCCGCAATCATAAAAAACGATCCTCGCTTTCCCACTGGGGGCCCGCACACTTTCTACATCGTCCTGCGCACTCCTATTGGGAGCCCGCACGCACGCTTTCTACGGCGTCCTGCGCATTCCCACTGGGGTCCGCACACTTTATACGGCGTCCTGCGCACTCCCACTGGGTTACCGCACACCTTCTACGGCGTCCTGCGCACTCCCACTGGGTTACCGCACACCTTCTACGGCGTCCTGCGCATTCCCACTGAGGGCCCGCACACTTTCTACGGCGTCCTGCGCACTCTCACTGGGTTACCGCACACCTTCTACGGCATCCTGCACACTCCCACTGGGGTCCCGTACATTTTCTACATCGTCCTGCGCACTCCTATTGGGAGCCCGCACGCACGCTTTCTACGGCGTCCTGCGCATTCCCACTGGGGTCCGCACACTTTATACGGCGTCCTGCGCACTCCCACTGGGTTACCGCACACATTCTACGGCGTCCTGCGCATTCCCACTGGGGGCCCGCACACTTTCTACGGCGTCCTGCGCACTCTCACTGGGTTACCGCACACCTTCTACGGCATCCTGCACACTCCCACTGGGGTCTCGTACATTTTCTACATCGTCCTGCGCACTCCCATTGGGAGCCCGCACGCTTTCTACGGCGTCCTGCGCACTCCCACTGTGTTACCGCACACCTTCTACGGCGTCCTGCACACTCCCACTGGGGTCCCGTACATTTTCTACATCGTCCCGCGCATTCCCACTGCAGTCCCGCACACTTTCTACATCGTCCTGCGCTCTCCTATTGGGAGCCCGCACGCACGCTTTCTACGGCGTCCTGCGCATTCCCACTGGGGCCCGCACACTTTATACGGCGTCCTGCGCACTCCCACTGGGTTACCGCACACCTTCTACGGCGTCCTGCGCATTCCCACTGGGGGCCCGCACACTTTCTACGGCGTCCTGCGCACTCTCACTGGGTTACCGCACACCTTCTACGGCATCCTGCACACTCCCACTGGGGTCCCGTACATTTTCTACATCGTCCTGCGCACTCCCATTGGGAGCCCGCACGCACGCTTTCTACGGCGTCCTGCACACTCCCACTGGGGTCCCGTACATTTTCTATATCGTCCCGCGCATTCCCACTGGGGCCCGCACACTTTATACGGCGTCCTGCGCACTCCCACTGGAGTCCCGCACACTTTCTACGGCGTCCTGCGCACTCCCACTGGGGTCCCGCACACTTCCTACGACAACCTACGCTTTCCCACTGGTGGCCCGCACACTTTCTGCGGCGTCCTGCGCATTCCCAGTGGGTTACCGCACACCTTCTACGGCGTCCTGCACATTCCCACTGTGGTCCCGCACACTTTATACGGCGTCCTGCGCACCCCCACTGGGGTCCCGCACACTTTCTACGGCGTCCTGCGCACTCCCACTGGGGTCCCGCACACTTCCTACGACAACCTACGCTTTCCCACTGGTGGCCCGCACACTTTCTGCGGCGTCCTGCGCATTCCCACTGGGTTACCGCATACCTTCTACGGCGTCCTGCGCATTCCCACCGTGGTCCCGCACACTTTCTACGGCGTCCTGCGCACTCCCACTGGGGTCCCGCACATTTTCTGCGGAGTCCTGCACACTCCTCAAATCCTATTTGCACCAACCGTCCCAAAGAGAGAACAATCTTGGCCGGAAGCCTATCATTAGCTGTGTTGTTTTTCATTAGTTCATTTTCGAAGCTCAGTGAGCGTCGGATGGTTTACAATAACATGTTTACATGTTTTTACCCGTCTCGACCCTCAATTTTGAGGGTCCGCTAAAATTGAGCTTTCAACTCCAAAATTGAATAGGAGCTAGCCTGCATCCAATTCCAGCCTCCCGCCAAAAAGTTAGCTTCCTAGCTCAATTTTAACTGGTTACACACGATCGTGAACGCCGTCTGTAAAAAAAAGGAGATTAACAGTTTTTTGACCAAAATTACGTGGTTTTCGCCATTTTTCTCGAGCGCCAAGAAAACATTCCAAACCATTTTATGGTGCATATACCAACTTTTTACGCTCTTTCCAATGGACAAAAAACCGCATCTCCACAGTTACTCTGAACGCTGATTTTGAAATCGCAGAGTTGCGCATGGCCGAGTTAAAGCCAAATCTGGTGCGCGCGAAGCGCGCACCAGATTTGGAAATGGGATGCAAAAATGTTGTATTTTGCTAGACAACGAAGTTGTCGACGTAAAATATTTATTGTATGAACTGCGATATATCAATTACAACTGCTTCTGTCTGATTGCTCCTGCCTTATTGTGGTGAGCGCGAAGCGTTCACCAGGATTTGGCTTTGATC
This sequence comes from Aplectana chamaeleonis, assembly GCA_029168955.1. NCBI lineage: Eukaryota > Metazoa > Nematoda > Chromadorea > Rhabditida > Cosmocercidae > Aplectana > Aplectana chamaeleonis. The sequence continues at coordinate 65,579 of JAPDOI010001052.1, read as the reverse complement.
TCTTCCCGCGCGGATGCCCTACAATGAGATCACCTATTCATACCGTCAACAGAGGTATGAGCTGTACACTATTCGACGCGCTGCAAGAAATTACATATGTGTGAAACTTTTCATCCCAACTGGTCCCCGCTTTCTGAAGTTATGACCTCTCAAAGTACGCAAAACGTTCTCCACCACCGCCTCCGCCTCCGCCTCCGCCTCCGCCACCGCCTCCGCTCCACCTCCGTCCGTCGAAAACCATTTTTTTGGAAGGCGTGGACCAAATCGCTCGAAAATTTGTGACTAGATGTAATAGACCACGGAATGACGAAAATAATTGTCAGAACTCACCATAATAACTTCCTGGGCCCCTAACGGGCGTTTGAAACTCTGAAACCGGCCTCTCAAGATTAGTTTATAAAAATGACGGGTTTTTCGTTATCAGTCATTGTTTTCTTAGAGACTCCATATAAATACCTTGCTCTCTAGGGTGGTGTACTCTAAACGTCCGGCTTGGAACAGGACGCTATGCGGAAGGGTTGTTTTTGAGCGTGGCGCGTGTTTGTACCATGCGCACCAAAGATAAGAAGTCGTCGCAGGGTGTGCTGAAGTGTCGGTTGACTATGCGAGACCGCAGTAGGAGTATGCAGGACGTCGTGGAACTACAGCAACCCCTCAGTAGGGGTGTGCAGGACGCCGTAGAATGTGCAGGACCTCAGTAGGAGTGTGCAGGACCTTAGTAGGAGTGTGCAGGACATCATGGGACCTGTGCAGGACCCCAGTAGGGGTGTGCAGGACGTCGTAGAATGTGTGCAGGACCCCAGTAGGGGTGTGCAGGACCTCAGTAGGAGTGTGCAGGACATTTTGGGACCTGTGCAGGACCCCAGTAAGGGTGTGCAGGACGTCGTAGAATGTGTGCAGGACCTCAGTGGGAGTGTGCAGGACCTTAGTAGGAGTGTGCAGGACATCATGGGACCTGTGCAGGACCCCAGTAGGGGTGTGCAGGACCTCAGTAGGAGTGTGCATGACATTATGGGACCTGTACAGGACCTCAGTAGGAGGTGCAGGATATCATGGAACGTGTGCAGGACCCCAGTAGGGTGTGCAGGACGTCGTAGAATGTGTGCAGGACCTCAGTAGGAGTGTGCAGGACCTTAGTAGGAGTGCAGGGGACATCATGGGACCTGTGCAGGACCCCAGTAGGAGTGCGCAGGACATCATGGAACCTGTGTAGGACCCCAGTAGGGGTGTGCAGGACATCGTAGAATGTGTGCAGAACATCAGTAGGAGTGTGCAGGACATCATGGGACCTGTGCAGGACCCCAGTAGGGGTGTGCAGGACGTCGTAGAATGTGTGCAGGACATCAGTAGGAGTGTGCAGGACCTTAGTAGGAGTGTGCAGGACATCATGGGACCTGTGCAGGACCCCAGTAGGAGTGCGCAGGACATCATGGAACCTGTGTAGGACCCCAGTAGGGGTGTGCAGGACGTCATGGAATGTGTGTAGGACCTTAGTAAAATTACACAGGACATCATAGAACGTGTGCAGGACCCCAATAGGGGTGTGCAGGACATCATGGAATGTGTGCAGGACCTTAGTAGGAGTGTGCAGGACATCATGAAACGTGTGCAAGACCCCTGTAAGGATGATCAGAACTTCGTGGAATGTGTGCAGGACATCAGTAGGAGTGTGCAGGACATCATGAAGCGTGTGCAGGACCCCAATAGGGGTGTGCAGGACATCATGGAATGTGTGCAGGACCTTAGTAGGAGTGTGCAGGGACATCATGAAACGTGTGCAAGACACCTGTAAGGATGATCAGAACTGTGGAATGTGTGCAGGACATCAGTAGGAGTGTGCAGGACATCATGAAACGTGTGCAAGACCCCTGTAAGGATGAGCAGGACTTCATGGAATGTGTGCTGGATCTCAGCAGGGGTGTGCAGGACGCCGTAGAATGTGTGCAGGACCTCAGTAGGAGTGTGCAGGACCTTAGTAGGAGTGTGCAGGACATCATGGGACCTGTGCAGGACCCCAGTAGGTGTGCAGGACGTCGTAGAATGTGTGCAGGACCTCAGTAGGAGTGTGCAGGACCTTAGTAGGAGGTGCAGGACATCATGGGACCTGTGCAGGACTCCAGTAGGGGTGTGCAGGACCTCAGTAGGTGTGCAGGACATTTTGGGACCTGTGCAGGACCCCAGTAAGGGTGTGCAGGACGTCGTAGAATGTGTGCAGGACCTCAGTGGGAGTGTGCAGGACCTAGTAGGAGGTGCAGGACATCATGGGACCTGTGCAGGACCCCAGTAGGGGTGTGCAGGACGGGACATCGTAGAATGTGTGCAGGACCCCAGTAGGTGTGCAGGACCTCAGTAGGAGGTAGGACATTTTGGGACCTGTGCAGACCCAGTAGGGTGTGCAGGACGTCAGAATGTGTGCAGGACCTCAGTGGGAGTGTGCAGGACCTTAGTAGGAGTGTGCAGGACATCATGGGACCTGTGCAGGACCCCAGTAGGGGTGTGCAGGACCTCAGTAGGAGTGTGCACTGACATTATGGGACCTGTACAGGACCTCAGTAGAGTGCAGGATATCATGGAACGTGTGCAGGACCCCAGTAGGAGTGTGCAGGACGTCGTAGAATGTGCAGGACCTCAGTAGGAGTGTGCAGGACCTTAGTAGGAGTGTGCAGGACATCATGGGACCTGTGCAGGACCTCAGTGGAGTGCAGACATCATGGAACCTGTGTAGACCCCAGTAGGGGTGTGCAGGACATCGTAGAATGTGCAGAACATCAGTAGGAGTGTGCAGGACATCATGGGACCTGTGCGCAGGACCCCAGTAGGGTGTGCAGGACGTCGTAGAATGTGTGCAGGACATCAGTAGGAGTGTGCAGGACCTGAAACATGCAGACCTGTAAGGATGATCAGAACTTCGTGGAATGTGTGCAGGACATCAGTAGGAGTGTGCAGGACATCATGGAATGTGTGCAGGACCTTAGTAGGAGTGTGCAGGACATCATGGAATGTGTGTAGGACCTTAGTAAAATTACACAGGACATCATGGAACGTGTGCAGGACCCCAATAGGGGTGTGCAGGACATCATGGAATGTGTGCAGGACCTTAGTAGGAGTGTGCAGGACATCATGAAACGTGTGCAAGACCCCTGTAAGGATGATCAGAACTTCGTGGAATGTGTGCAGGACATCAGTAGGAGTGTGCAGGACATCATGAAGCGTGCAGGACCCCAATAGGGTGTGCAGGACATCATGGAATGTGTGCAGGACCCTTTAGTAGGAGTGTGCAGGACATCATGAAACGTGTGCAAGACACCTGTAAGGATGATCAGAACTGTGGAATGTGTGCAGTGACATCAGTAGGGAGGCAGGACATCATGAAATGTGCAAGACCCCCTGTAAGGATGAGCAGGACTTCATGGAATGTGTGCTGATCTCAGTAGGGGTGTGCAGGACGCCGTAGAATGTGTGCAGGACCTCCAGTAGAGTGTGCAGGACCTTAGTAGGAGTGTGCAGGACATCATGGGACCTGTGCAGGACCAGTAGGGTGTGCAGGACGTCGTAGAATGTGCAGGACCTCAGTAGAGTGTGCAGGACCTTAGTAGGAGTGTGCAGGACATCATGGGACCTGTGCAGGACCCCAGTAGGGGTGTGCAGGACCTCAGTAGGAGTGTGCAGGACATTTGGGACCTGTGCAGGACCCCAGTAAGGGTGTGCAGGACGTCGTAGAATGTGTGCAGGACCTCAATGGGAGTGTGCAGGACCTTAGTAGGAGTGTGCAGGACATCATGGGACCTGTGCAGGACCCCAGTAGGGTGTGTGCAGGACCTCAGTAGGGTGTGCATGACATTATGGGACCTGTACAGACCTCAGTAGGAGTGCAGGATATCATGGAACGTGTGCAGGACCCCAGTAGGGGTGTGCAGGACGTCGTAGAATGTGTACAGGACCTCAGAAGGAGTGTGCAGGATCTTATTAGTAGATCATGGGACCTGTGCAGGACCCCAGTAGAGGTGTGCAGGACATCATGGAACGTGTGCAGGACCCCAGTAGGGGTGTGCAGGACATCGTAGAATGTTGTGCAGAACATCAGTAGGAGTGCAGGACATCATGGGACCTGTGCAGGACCCCAGTAGGGGTGTGCAGGACGTCGTAGAATGTGTGCAGGACCTTAGTAGGAGTGTGCAGGACATCATGAAACATGTGCAAGACCCTGTAAGGATGAGCAGGACTTCATGGAATGTGTGCAGGACATCAGTAGAGTGTGCAGGACATCATGAAGTGTGTGCAGGACCCCAGTAGGTGTGCAGGACGTCATGGAATGTGTGTAGGACCTTAGTAAAATTACACAGACATCATGGAACGTGTGCAGGACCTCAATAGGGGTGTGCAGGACATCATGGAATGTGTGCAGGACCTTAGTAGGAGTGTGCAGGACATCATGAAACGTGTGCAAGACCCTGTAAGGATGATCAGAACTTCGTGGAATGTGTGCAGGACATCAGTAGGAGTGTGCAGGACATCATGAAGCGTGTGCAGGACCCCAATAGGGGTGTGCAGGACATCATGGAATGTGTGCAGGACATCAGTAGGAGTGTGCAGGACATCATGAAACGTGTGCAAGACCCTGTAAGGATGAGCAGGACTTCATGGAATGTGTGTGCTGGATCTCAGTGAGGTGTGCAGGACGCCGTAGAATGTGTGCAGGACCTCAGTAGGTGTGCAGGACCTTAGTAGGAGTGTGCAGGACATCATGGGACTGTGCAGGACCCCAGTAGGGGTGTGCAGGACGTCGTGGAATGTGTGCAGGACCTCAGTAGGAGTGTGCAGGACCTTAGTAGGAGTGTGCAGGACATCATGGGACCTGTGCAGGACCCCAGTACGGGTGTGCAGGACCTCAGTAGGAGTGTGCATGACATTTTGGGAGCTGTGCAGGACCCCAGTAAGGGTGTGCAGGACGTCGTAGAATGTGTGCAGGACCAGTCGTAGAATGTGCAGGACTCAGTAGAGTGTGCAGGACATCATGGGACCTGTGCAGGGACCTCAGTAGGGTGTGCAGGACCTCACTGGAGTGTGCATGACATTGTGGGACCTGTACAGGACCTCAGTAGGAGTGGCAGGATATCATGGAACGTGTGCAGGACCCCAGTAGGGGTGTGCAGGACGTCGTAGAATGTGTGCAGGACCTCAGTAGGAGGTGTGCGGACCTAGTAGGAGAGCAGGACATCATGGGACCTGTGCAGGACCTCAGTAGGAGTGTGCATGACATTATGGGACCTGTACAGGACCTCAGTAGGGGTGTGCAGGACATCGTAGAATGTGTGCAGAACATCAGTAGGAGTGTGCAGGACATCATGGGACCTGTGCAGGACCCCAGTAGGGGTGTGCAGGACGTCGTGGAATGTGCAGGACCTCAGTAGGAGTGTGCAGGACATCATGAAACGTGTGCAAGACCCTGTAAGATGATCAGAACTGTGGAATGTGTGCAGGACATCAGTAGGAGTGTGCAGGACATCATGAAGCGTGTGCAGGACCCCAATAGGGTGTGCAGGACATCATGGAATGTGTGCAGGACCTTAGTAGGAGTGTGCAGGACATCATGAAACGTGTGCAAGACACCTGTAAGGATGATCAGAACTTCGTGGAATGTGTGCAGGACATCAGTAAGGAGATGTGCAGGACATCATGAAACGTGTGCAAGACTGTAAGGATGAGCAGGACTTCATGGAATGTGCTGGATCTCAGTAGGGGTGTGCAGGACGCCGTAGAATGTGCAGGACCTCAGTAGGAGTGTGCAGGACCTTAGTAGGAGTGTGCAGGACATCATGGGACCTGTGCAGGACCCCAGTAGGGGGTGTGCAGGACGTCGTAGAATGTGCAGGACCTCAGTAGGAGTGTGCAGGACCTCAGTAGGAGTGTGCAGGACATCATGGGACCTGTGCAGGACTCCAGTAGGGTGTGCAGGACCTCAGTAGGAGTGTGCAGGACATTTGGGACCTGTGCAGGACCCCAGTGGGGGTGTGCAGGACGTCGTAGAATGTGCAGGACCTCAGTGGGAGTGTGCAGGACCTTAGTAGGAGTGTGCAGGACATCATGGGACCTGTGCAGGACCCCAGTAGGGGTGTGCAGGACCTCAGTAGGAGTGTGCATGACATTATGGGACCTGTACAGGACCTCCCAGTAGGAGTGCGCAGGATATCATGGAACGTGTGCAGGACCCCAGTAGGGGTGTGCAGGACGTCGTAGGAATGTGCAGGACCTCAGTAGGAGTGTGCAGGACCTTAGTAGGAGTGTGCAGGACATCATGGGACCTGTGCAGGACCCCAGTAGGAGTGTGCAGGACATCATGAAACCTATGTAGGACCCAGTAGGGGTGCAGGACATCGTAGAATGTGTGCAGAACATCAGTAGGAGTGTGCAGGACATCATGGGACCTGTGCAGGACCCCAGTAGGGGTGTGCAGGACGTCGTAGAATGTGTGCAGGACCTAGTAGGAGTGTGCAGGACATCATGAAACATGTGCAAGACCCTGTAAGGATGCAGGACTTCATGGAATGTGTGCAGGACATCAGTAGGAGTGTGCAGGACATCATGAAGCGTGTGCAGGACCCCAGTAGGTTGAGCAGGACGTCATGGAATGTGTGTAGGGACCTTAGTAAAATTACACAGACATCATGGAACGTGTGCAGGACCCCAATAGGGATAGTGTGCAGGACATCATGGAATGTGTGCAGGACCTAGTAGGAGTGTGTGTGCAGGACATCATGAAACGTGTGCAAGACCCCTGTAAGGATGATCAGAACTTGTGGAATGTGTGCAGGACATCAGTAGAGTGTGCAGGACATCATGAAGCGTGTGCAGGACCTCAATAGGGGTGCAGGACATCATGGAATGTGTGCAGGACATCAGTAGGAGTGTGCAGGACATCATGAAACGTGTGCAAGACCCCTGTAAGGATGAGCAGGACTTCATGGAATGTGTGCTGGATCTCAGTGGGGTGTGCAGGATGCCGTATGCAGAATGTGTGCAGGACCTCAGTAGGAGTGTGCAGGACCTTAGTAGAGTGTGCAGGACATCATGGGACCTGTGCAGGAGACCCCAGTAGGGGTGTGTGGAGGACGTCGTAGAATGTGTGCAGGACCTCAGTAGGAGTGTGCAGGACCTTAGTAGGAGTGTGCAGGACATCATGGGACCTGTGCAGGACCCCAGTAGGGGTGTGCAGGACCTCAGTAGGAGTGTGCAGGACATTTTGGGACCTGTGCAGGACCCCAGAAGGGGCGTGCAGGACGTCGTAGAGTGTGTGCAGGACCTCAGAGCAGTGGGCAGGACCTTGGTAGGAGTGTGCAGGACATCAGGGGACCTGTGCAGGGCCCCAGTAGGGGTGTGCAGGACCTCAGTAGGAGTGTGCATGACATTATGGGACCTGTACAGGACCTCAGTAGGAGTGGGCAGGATATCATGGAACGTGTGCAGGACCCCAGTAGGGGTGCAGGTGACGTCGTAGAATGTGTGCAGGACCTGCAGTAGAGTGTGCAGGGACCTTAGTAGGAGTGTGCAGGGACATCATGGGACCTGTGCAGTGACCCCAGTAGAAGTGTGCAGGACATCATGGAACCTGTAGGACCCCAGTAGGGGTGTGCAGGACATCGTAGAATGTGTGCAGAACATCAGTAGGAGTGTGCAGGACATCATGGGACCTGTGCAGGACCCCAGCAGGGGTGTGCAGGACGTCGTAGAATGTGTGCAGGACCTTAGTAGGAGTGTGCAGGACATCATGAAACATGTGCAAGACCCTGTAAGGATGAGCAGGACTTCATGGGACCTGTGCAGGACCCCAGTAGAAGTGTGTGCAGGACATCATGGAACCTGTGTAGGACCCCCAGTGCAGGGAGTGTGCAGACATCGTAGAATGTGTGCAGGACCTTAGTAGGAGTGTGCAGGACATCATGAAACATGTGCAAGACCCTGTAAAGGATGATCAGAACTTCGTGGAATGTGTGCAGGACATCAGTAGGAGTGTGCAGGACATCATGAAGCGTGTGCAGGACCCCAATAGGGGTGTGCAGGACATCATGGAATGTGTGCAGAACATCAGTAGGAGTGTGCAGGACATCATGGGACCTGTGCAGGACCCCAGTAGGGGGTGCAAAAAGGACGTCGTAGAATGTGCAGGACCTAGTAGGAGTGTGCAGGACATCATGAAACATGTGCAAGACCCTGTAAGGATGAGCAAACATGGACCTGTGCAGACCTCTCAAAGTAGAAGTGTGCAGGACATCATGGAACCTGTGTAGGACCCTCAGTAGGGGTGTGCAGGACATCGTAGAATGTGTGCAGTGCACCTTAGTAGGAGTGTGCAGGACATCATGAAACATGTGCAAGACCCTGTAAAGGATGATCAGAACATCATGGAATGTGTGCAGGACATCAGTAGGTGTGCAGGACATCATGAAGCGTGTGCAGGACCCCAATCTGTGAAAAAAAGGGTGTGCAGACTTCATGGAATGTGTGCAGGACATCAGTAAAGTGTGCAGGACATCATGAAACGTGTGCAAGAACCCTCATGTAAGTGATGAGCAGGACTTCATGGAATGTGTGCTGGATCTCAGTAGGGTGTGCAGGACCTCAGTTCAATGTTCAGGACACCGTATGCAAGCCAGGCCTCCGAATCTACAAGAACGATAGTTAAGTCCGCCAGAACAGGGCTGCCGTAATCTCACTCGAGTTGGCTCTAAAATTTTCTAAGTTCTGACTCCTGATTTCGCTTCATCTTCCCTACAGGTGGTGATGTTTCCCTGCTTTTTAGTCCAGGCAGATCCTCAACTGCTGACCCCTAGAGAAGGACGGTGTGAATCAAGACACACCGCTCTTCACTTCTTTTATACTTTATCATTGATCGATTGGGTATCATCAAATTTGTTTACGAGAGCCGAATAACATCATTCCTGAGATTACGGTAGTCCTCTTCTGGCGCACTTAACTATCGTTCGTGCTGGAAATCAATTTCCATTTTCAGGCTCAATTTTATGATTGAGCCTGGTAGACCACACTGGTAAATTTTGGCGAGTCAAAAACGTTGGACGATGAGGTTAATATCCGCCACCAATTCTCACCCAGTCATCTAGCCCTTTTCCTAGAATGTTGGTGCGACAGTAAGATAACAGGAAAATTGGTTACGGCACGAACTCCACATGAAAAACTCTGAAAATGATTTTTGGCGCGAAATTCGAATTCCGTATTTACAATGTGTTCCGATTGACTTTTCTTTTACAAATGAAGGTTTTCTATGGGCCCTTCAACATTTTCTTTCACTAGAGGGCCAAGCTACGCAAAAACTCATAGAAAATGATGGAAAACTCTGATAAAAAAGAGGCCTGATACTGCGCTATCAATCATTGTTTTTATTAGAGCTCTACGGAAATACTTCGACTGGTAGCCTCACCAATGGGCCGTTCATTTTCATTTCTGTCTGAGTGGTGCGTGCCCCCCGCTGTCTAGAAAGAGTGCCTAGAACCTGTACAATTGGGTCAATTTGAAACTCATTTCTTCATTTTCGACTTTTAAATTCAAAAAGTATATGCCTTGCATCTATTTGTAGGAAGCCGCGTTGCAACAATTATCTTGCAGTCTTAGCAGCGGAGCGGTTGTTTCTTCATTTCTACCACTATGTTTTCGAAAAAAACAACTTGACTTCTGGAGCTCGACGATATTGTAGAAGGAAACCAAAAAAGTTGTGAAATTTCTGAAAGTTGGGCTCCACCAGAAAAGGTCAAGGATTTGGCATTGCTCTAAATGTTGTGAAATTGTTTTATTGGATTTGGCTCTCAACCTGATTTTTCAAATGTAGTGAAATTGTCGAGGTGATTTGGCTGTGATGATACTATATGCAGATAACATAATCATTAAATCTAGAAATTGTTGCAAACGGATTTGGCAGGAGCTCTATCAATTATCACAGTCAAATCACGCGTCAGAAGGTCCTCTGGCGAGCGAATGAAGACAAAAAGAAAAAATAATAATCCTCAGTCAACAATGCTGAACGAAACGTGGCCTTATGGGCTAGAATTAAGGTTTCCGAATGCTATTCTGCCCTTTCAGTGTAGCTCCACTAACAATAAGGTACCAGACCTTCCTCACCGATGAGATAAAAATCGCGAAAACGGAAATCTAATCGCAATTTACTCGCTACTGACTCTATGTTCTTCGTGTCCTCAACGCTTTCACGGTTCGCATTGTATAGAAACGTTTTTGCTGCTAGGTTTATTCCTGTTCTCATTCGATTCAATATGCGCTTCAAGGAAAACCCCTTCTGACGCGTGATTGACCGTGATAATTGATAGAGCTCCTGCCAAATCCGTTTGCAACAATTTCACTAGATTTAATGATTACTGTGTTATCTGCATATAGTATCATCACAGCCAAATCAATTCGACAATTTCACTACATTTGAAAAATCAAGTTGAGAGCCAAATCCAATAAAACAATTTCACAACATTTAGGAGCAATGCCAAATCCTTGACCTTTTCTGCGGAGCCCAACTTTCAGAAATCTCTTGCTTGACTTCTTATCGCTCGCGGCCAAATCAACGCGTGCGAAAGGCCAGAGGCTTTGTTCCGATGCTCTTCGACCGCTTTTCGGCTTAGTGTAGCCGAACCTGTATCCACTATCAATGTTTTCATAGTGATACTGATACGAGTCATGCTTTCGGAATAAACATCTGGATGTCTCAGTTGCCGGATAAAAGCGAACAACTGAACGTGAGTGTGACACCCCATGAGAACACTTGCAAATGTAACCTTTTATTTTGTGACACGACAACCACTCATGAAAAGGTGGCGGAAATAGCTTTATTTGCGTTTAGTTGTTCTCCTTATGAGGCTTGAACTAGCCTTATTCCTTCCAGTCCTGTTGTGGCCTTATTCCTCCATCCTCTCTAGCTGGCTTGCGCGGCTCACAGCGCTGCCGATTATGCTTTGCACTTGGGCTAAAGGAGTCCGATTTGGCGAACGAGAAAAGGGAAGGGAATGGGTGGGTGTATGTAATTGACATATCGCAGTTCATACATATAATAAATATTTTACGTCGACAACTTCGTTGTCTAGCAAAATTGTGGTGCGCGCGAAGCGCGCACCAGATTTGGCTTTAACTCGCCCACGCGCAACTCTGCGATTACGAAATTGGCGTTCGGAGTGAATGTGGAAATGCGGTTTTGTCTTCATTGGAAAGAGCGTAAAAAGTTGGGGTATACAACCAAAGATGGTTAAAAATGGTTACTTGGCGCTCGAGAAAAATGGCGAAAACCACGTGATTTTGGTCGAAAAACTGTTAATCTCCTTTTTTTTTCAGACGGCGTTCACGATCTTGTGTAACCAGTTAAAATTGAGCTAGGAAGCTAATTTTTTGGCAGTAGGATCGAAATGGATGCAGCTAGCTCCTATTCAATTTTGGAGTTGAAAACTCAATTTTAGCGGAACCTCAATATTGAGGGTCAAGACGGGTAAAAACATGTAAACATGTTATTGTAAACCATCCGACGTTCCCTGAACTTCGAAAATTAACTAGTGAAAATCAACACAGCTAATGATAGGCTTCTGGCCAAGATTGTTCTCTCTTTGAGATGGTTGGTGTAAATAGGATTTGAGGAGTGCGCAGGACGCCGCAGAAAGAGACGATTATAATTTGCCTCCGGCACAATATTCTCACTCAGGAATTATCCTGTTGAAGTTGCGCTCTGGCCTATTGAGGCAAGTTAAAACCTGTTTCACGTGTACTAAGTCAAGACGCGTATGAACATAGACATGTTAAGACAAAGGTATTAACAATGTTGCTGGTATAAAAGGCTCCTCATCTCACCGTGTGCCTCAGTCGGCTCTTCGGAGCCGGACCTGGAAGGTGGCCTTAGTCACTTTCCAGAAGATCCACCGGATTCCGGAGGATAATTTTTGTCGCCGAGGGGATATCCCCACGGCTCGGGGGGGAGGTGATACCCAAGTATGGGCCCGTCTCCCCACGGTTTGCAGTGTGGTGGACCCCACTGCGAGCAGTGGTGGTGGGGTCACCCCCACCTCCTCTGAGAGTTTTGACCGAGAAATAGCCGCGAAATGCCTGCTTGCCGCGTAATAGCCGCTAAATAGCCGCTAAATAATGCTCGCCGCAAAATAGCCGCCAAATGAATCTCGCCGCGAAATAGCCGAGAAATAATGCTCTCCAGGCAGATATGCGGAGCATTCCAGAGGCATAATTCAGATGTCAGCGCCTCCGTCGGTTCAATTACTCAAGTTTGAGGTTCGTGGACCTCGTTCAACCTCTGGAAGCCCCGCCCAACCGCTGGCGGCCCCACACGGTGGCTCGTCGAGCCGGCGACGGTTGCGTCTTGGTTAATTTTGATTAATTCTGACTATTTCTCGGTTATATCTTGGCTTATTCTCGGCTACTTCTGGTCCGTTTCATGAGAAGCCGAGAAATAGCCGCGGAATAGCCTGGAAATAGCCCACCAGGAGCCGCTGCGGAGCCTGGTGGCCTATTTCCCGGCTATTTCGCGGCCAAAATTCTCAGAGTCCCGTTAGGATCACAACAGGGATGATCCTTGTGGAATGATCTCTTGGCGCTCGAGAAAAATGGCGAAAACCACGTGATTTTGGTCGAAAAACTGTTCATCTCCTTTTTTTCAGACGGCATTCACGATCTTGTGTAACCAGTTAAAATTGAGCTAGGAAGCTAATTTTTTGGCAGGAGGCTAGAAATGGATGCAGCTAGCTTCTATTCAATTTTGGAGTTGAAAACTCAATTTTGGCGGAACCTCAATATTGAGGGTCAAGACGGGTAAAAACATGTAAACATGTTATTGTTAACCATCCGACGCTCACTGAACTTTGAAAATGAACTAATGAAAATCAACACAGCCAATGATAGTCTTCCGCCCAGGATTGTTTCCTGTTTGAGACGGTTGGTGTGAATAGGATTTGAGGAGTGCGCAGGATGCCGTACAAAGTGTGCGGGCCCCCAGTGGAAGTGCGCAAGACGCCGCAGAAAGTGTGCGGGCCTTGTGGGAATTCTCAGGACGCCGTAAAAGTGTGCGGGCCCCAGTGGGAGTGCACAGGACGCCAAAGAAAGTGTGCGGGACCTCAGTAGGAAAGAATGGGTCTTTTTTATGTCTGCGGGTCACAATTTTTAGGAGTTATAGTCGTCCGACCACACCGATCGATAATGATTTAATTATTTACCGTAGGGAAAACCTTTCATAAACAGGTTTTCCTCTCCAGAGTGAAGTCGCTAAGCAAAAATCAGGTCAGAAAGGGGACCTTTGGTAAAAATATATGAAATTTCCAAAAGTTTAGCTTCCTGGCAAAAGTAATGATTTGGCAATGTTATAACTACAAGAAATATAGAAGTTGACAAAATAAAATTAAAAAAACGTCTTGAAATATCTTTGGAAATGATTTGGCACAAAATAACCAGAACTAGTGAAAAACTGGGAAATGTAGTGAAATAACCAAAACCGGATTTGGCGGTCATTCATAGGCCAACTTTTGATAAGTAGTGACTGACGTCGGATTAAATTTTACAAGCTTCTCCGTTAAACTTATCAAAGCGAAATCAAGCGCGCAACGGAAACCGTAAAACGTTTCTTTGAAGATGTAATACGGAAATCAGGATGGGTCAAGCTATGTGAACGTAATGCTCAAATCCGATGCGCGCTTGATTTCGCTTTGATAAGTTTAACGGAGAAGCTTGTAAAATTTAATCCGACGTCAGTCACTACTTATCAAATGTTTGCCTATGAATGACCGCCAAATCCGGTTTTGGTTATTTCACTACATTTCCCAGTTTTTCACTAGTTCTGGTTATTTTGTGCCAAATCATTTCCAAAGATATTTCAAGACGTTTTTTTTAATTTTATTTTGTCAACTTCTATATTTCTTGTAGTTATAACATTGCCAAATCATTACTTTTGCCAGGAAGCTAAACTTTTGGAAATATAACATTATATATCACTGCTCAATATCAATTACAATTGCTTCTTCAACCTATGCGTTTGACAATATGACCACTCCAATTGAGTTTCTCACCTCATTTATGGAATATACCGGAAGGTAGACCGTCTGTGGCCCGATTCGCCCCACCATTCATCAATTTAGATAATAATTCCTTGATTTTGGGTGCGGTCATTGAGTATGCCCTTAATGAGCGAGCCTCATAAATGCTGTCAAGGCCTGCTTTCTTTGTACCATACTAAGCTACTTGGTCACAGAAGTAGAAGCAACACTTGTGTGAAAGCTATGGTACGAAAGCAGCATGTGGTCCTCGCCTGTCCCCAACATCATTGTTCTGCGTAAATTAACTAGAACTTTATTGTTGTCACTGAACATACATAAGTGAGGGTCTTTGTGTGAAGGCTGATTTTTATCTGCGGTGTGAGTGGAGCATCCACCTGACTAGCTCAGTACACATAATCCAGCTTCAACACCCAGAGGCAGACAGAAATTTGAACAAATTTCCCACGAATAGCCGCCTGATTTGAAACCCTTTTAGGCGAAACCAGAGCGAGCAAGATTGTAATTTTCCAAGTGAGATTCCTGGGCATCGGAGGTACCTCTTGAATAAACTGCTTTGCACTAGAGGGTCACAACCAAAAGATTCCTTCCTGAGAAAGGGTATAGGAATCTTAACAGCGTCTGTCCTGCTTCCTCCCAGACTGTCTACATACTTGGAAACAGCCTGTCTGTGCGCATTTATTGCGGAATAACCTAGGTCTTCCAACAGAAATTTCTGCCAGAGGAAAATAACTATGCCTTTAGCTCTAGGTGAAACCTGTCAATCCTTTCCGACCCACCTAAATAAGTCCAACTTTTGAGAGCTGAACTGTATTATTTTATAGTGGCGGTTGACCAGTTCGACATTATAGCCGAAATAGCGGCAGGCGAAACTCTGCTGCTTCAGTACTCACCGTTATTTGGCCAGTATTCGGTGAGAGGGTCGGTTTATACAGCGTGGGATTCTCCCTACAGATTGACAAGAAGACGAGGACTCGGAGGTAGATTCAATACGTCGCTCTCGTGAAAATCTACCAGAAGTCACCAGAATCGGATGACCTTCGGGGACTAACTACTACGAGATTATATAACTCTCTTCGAGCCTTCTTTCTGGTGGGCGCCGCTACGTTTTACGGCGCGCGAGCAGAAACGAAGGTCCCCGATTAAGGCTGCTCGGAAGCATACGCAGCCCTGCAGTGTAGATATGGAAGATAACGATCGCAGTCTTGACACTCTACATGGGAACGTGGGATATATAATCCTATTAAAGGATTTTCCCAACGGTCGTAACCATGATATGGTCCAGATAACAATCGGAAAAGTCGTGTAACTTTTAGAAAAGGTCCGATGCGGAGTTCTTCACTCCTAATTCGTAGCGACCTGTGGAATCCACGCTCCTGAGCCCGGAGATTCAGTTTCCTAGGTATCCGATTCAAACTGCTACTTCCAGTACCGCCAATTTTATTAATGCACCACACTGCAGGTGTATTGTCAATCTCTACTCTTACAGCTATGCATAGAAGGAACCTGGCCATTCCTATATTACAGAAAAGTACGCCATCAGCACTTTGCGTGCTTTAGTAGAGATCACTTCTCAAAAGACTGACGGACAGCAGCTTTTTTTCAGTATCTGTCACTGATCATCAACCTCCATTTTGAGACATCAGAAAGCATGAAACTTGTGACGTATGCTTTCTGAACTCTGTTGTGAACCACGAAAAATCACTGTGACTACGAAAGGTCACGGGTTCAAAACAGATAACTGTCGTAGTCTTCATGGCTAATTGAGTGGAAATTACGCATTCAACTCGGTGGATTACGAGGAGACAACATAGCTAGATAACTAGCACTGGTGACAAGTCCTACTCGGTCGATAGGCCCGGCTACTTGTCTCAAGCACATTCCCCCAATTGTGAAGATCAGTCACTTCATGTCTTTCCCAATATCTCACGAGCCCGATCCCAACTGTTGGAGTTGGTAGTAATTGCGATTCCTCTTTTATTATTGAGAATCTCAATTTATGGAAACGATCCAAGGCTATATCGAGTAGCTCGCTACCAAAGACACAATGCGGGTGTAGACGTCCAAATGGCCTAGCCTCGAAGCTATTCAGTTAATCACTGAAGACAAAACGAGGAAATCTTCGTACGAACTGTTCGGAGTTTTCAACCATTCTAACGTCTAAACATCGCTTTTTGGTGGTATTGACTGAGCCACAAACTTCTTACAACTGAGCCTCTTCCGTGAACAACTTTTTTTGATTCACATGATGTTGATTTCATGGCGAAGTACGGAAGTGGGTTTCTCTGCTGCTGAACCCTTAGGGAGGCCGTCTCATTAAAGCAGTTCTATAACCGGAAAAGATTCCTATTCGAAATCTGTTGCTGTTATCATCTGTCATCAGATGAACATGAGTCATCAACAGATGAAGATGAGCCATTTGTTGCTAGTACAGACCGCATATCGCAGAGAAAAGGTGATTGACAACATTAAGTATCGACTTCAGGCAGCATAACTACGTCGTGAGAGCGCGCGTTTCCGCTGGTGTGCTCTCACCGTTCCTCAACGCTGGAGAAGCTCGCACCCGCGAATCAACACGGGCACACACCTCCTACCTGGTGTAGATTGCACTGCCAACGTCTGACAGAATGATCAGTCGCTCGAATCGGTGCAACGTCTGGTCATTTCCCACGGTTTGCGACTTCCGTGGTAGGATTATGGGAAACAAGGGCAGCAATTTCTCAGTAGGTTCAATGCCTCCTGATTTAGAAATGGAGCTGTAAGCTTGAAATTTGCTGCTTCCATCTTGGAGCTGGCGTCAGTGCGCGAACGCGTGTGAGCGGCTAACAATGAATATCGATTTGGCCGCAATCGCATGCTCTCGCAAATAGTGGACGCAACCTCACTGGACGTAGTGACCCCAAAGACCAAAGAAAGGACCGCAGAGGGATGACCAATTTCTCTCTAATTTTTGGTTTGAGTTTTTGGTGCACCTTCATTTCAGAATGTCCTTCTCGTTCCTCAGAGGAACACTTGCTTTGGCATTACATACTTATTCTCAACCGAGTTGAGACTTGGCTTTTGTGGGAGAAAATAACATTTATCTACCCGGTATCGTCGTTGGCAAATGGATGCTTATGAAAACTCCGAGAAATTCATTGCATGATTCATTTGCAGACCGCGGCCGCCAAAGAAATGCTCTCGGCGACTAACGCTGATGTCGTGCACAACGATTCCTAACAGTTTCAGAATCCGGGTAGAGTATAAGTAGGATCTACTCTTCTGTCAAGAATACTACCGAGCCTTGCTAGACGACATTGACTACTGTTAGACCGAGCTACCAGAGACAGTTCTCGGAGTGCGTTACTGGCTCAGATTCTCTCACCTAAACCTCTCCTGATGATTCAACGTTTGGGGAATAATTGTCTGCGTGACAAGTGTGTGAACTTCCTTTTCTCAATGCTCACTCTCTTAGCAATGGAAAATGAAGGAACAGAGAAAAAACCTCTAGTTGGTTTTCAAAACTTTGATTGTGTTGAGTCCCTCATTATCATTCACTCTCTACCGCTGAACGGTCGTCGTGAGAGCCGAACTCTTCCGTCCTTCGTTAGAACACAGCGGTGGAGCGAAGCATAATGACGATAACCATCAATGGTACTTCGAAAACCTCAGCAGTTGCCCGCCCGACGACCGCGCTATTGCATGAGGTTTACCGGTTCAATCAGTTATGTTCTGACCACGTCAACCTCAAAAGACATTCTATTGTGAATGCTATATCCATCCAGCGAATCGTTCTCAAAAGTTTCCTGACTCGACGCTGACATATATTGAGTCTACATGTCACGTTAGTCTGAAAGTAGACTATTGAATTCATTTTGCCGCCTCTTCGCAGACAAACGTTGATCTGCTGACAAACTTTCGAACCACCTTGTGATAGCGATTGAAAGTCTTAGATTCTTTCGCTTGGGATAGAAACGAAACGGTGAAAAAATGCAAAAGCACTACCCGTTAAAGTACGTGCGAGCATAGGAATCAACTGCTATCTTTCAGCTGAGGTTTGCTTGCAACACCAGTGCATTTGGATCACCTATTTGAGAAGCGCGTAGTGTTGTCGCTCTCTACTCAAATCTCATTTTAAGATGGTGGAGGAGTGCGAGCAGCGGACAGCCTCAACTCTATCCTCAAAGAAAACCGAACCCGGAGCGCGCCCAAGCGCGCTCAACAGGGAACGGAGGAGGACCGCGGGCAAAGCCCTGCAGTCAACTCTTCGGGGGGGGGGGGGAGATTCTTCGGCTGGCCGCGCTTCTTCCCAGCGCTGTAGAGCCAGAAGGTGGAGGGCAGCTCACCAAGTGAGAACAGCGAACGGTTCGCTGTGAGCTCTTAGACGGCAACTGAGACATCCAGATGTTTATTCCGAAAGCACGACTCGTATTGGTATCACTATGAAAACATTGATAGTGGATACAGGTTTGGCTACACTAAGCCGGAAAGCGGTCGAAGAGCATCGGAACAAAGCCTCTGGCCTTTCGCACGCGTTGATTTGGCCGCGAGCGATAAGAAGTCAAACAAGAGATAAGGCAATAGCAATCAGGCAGAAGCAATTGTAATTGATATTGAGCAGTGATATATAATCACCCGGTGTATCCGGCCGACACCCCCCCCCCCAACACCCACCCGGTGGATACGTATGATTTAAATGAAGGAGTTAGTTTGAGAAAATCACTCGGTGTATCCGACGAGGTCGATATCCATGCAATACGTGGATGACGGGGGATGAGAAAAACGCCGGGTAGGCCGGCTGATGATAAAACATTGCGTATCACTAGAAAGCTCTCGACCTTGCTACCTCCATTTCTTCACTATACTCTCCTTCACTATTTCTTTTAACTGTGCAATCCTGTTGGCCACGTAATCATCGTCATCACTTCCGGTGAGCTCTAGTCGGATACACCGGGTGATTTTCTCAACCTCACTCCATCATTTTAATTATACGTATCGACCGGGTGGAATGGGGGTAATGGGGGGTGTCGGTGGGTCACAGATGCAAATAGCACCAACTCTGATCGGGGCCTCAGGGAGATTTTATACCTAAAACACTGTCGGACTTCTTTTCACTGAAAATACCAAACAGAACATACGATTAGAATTATTTTGAAACGATTCAGTCGTACGACTGGAATTGTTCCAGATCAGATCGATTCGTACGTTTTAAGTTATATGCTGTCCTGCTTATAACACCAAAGAAAACATGAAAAACTATGAAAACTCCAGATGTCTGATGATGTTGATGATGTTTTTAGATGGTGTGGCCGCTATTTCAAGCAGATCAGAGGGCTGGCAATGGGACAGCGCCTTGCGCCCACTCTTGCTATCGCCTATATGGGAAAAATCGAACTTCCGGTGCTGGCCCGCCTTCCCATGCTTTATTGCAGGTATATAGATGACTGTTTCATCGTCTGTGCCACACAGGAAGAGATGGATCATTGCTTTGACATTCTGAACTCTCGGGCAGAAAGCATAAAGTTCAATAGGGAGAAACCCGTCGAAGATTGGCTGCCTTTCTTGAATGTTCAAGTCCATTTGCGTGACTGAGGATATGCTACAAAGTGGTACCGCAAACCCAACAATAAAAACATGATCGTCGATTTTCGGTCAGCACATCCATATCAAACAAAGAAAGCTGTAATAGCGAATATGTTCCGAACAGCCAGTGATGTGTGTAGCGGAGAAGAGGAAAGAACGGAATCTATCCGAAGGGCTCGAGTCGATCTGAACGGATACTCCAGCGAATTTAGTTGGCGCAGGTCAAGAAACACAACGTCGCGCTATGTAGCTCAGAGTAGCTCAATTAAACAGAAAATTCCCTTCAAAGTACCGTTCATATCCGATCAACTGAGCATTTCAATCAGGAAATGTTTAAGGAAGACGGGACTGGAAAACTCCGTGTTTCTGGTCGATATCCCTCCTAACAACCTTAAAAGGCGTCTCGTCCGAAACCGCATTTATGACTGCATATGTTCAACTCCCAATTGTGTGATTTGCCCGGCTGGCAAGGACGGGGATTGCACCACGTGCGGTGTGGTCTATATGATTTCCTGTGAGCTGTGCAGCGAAAAATACATCGGGAAGACGTCGCGGCCGCTCCATGTCAGGATCAAAGAACACTTGGACGGCAAAGAAAGGCAGCGGGAGAACAGTGCTTGGGGCGCATCGGGTCATGACCCATTTTGGTGAGAGCCTTGATATCAAGGTCGAGATAATGGCTCGGGAGACTGATACCGCAGCGCGAAAAACGTTAGAGGCATTTTTCATTCAAGCTTATGACCCGCAGATTAATCGAAAGGGAGAAGGTCTGCATATAACGCGGGACCTCAGGCCATACGTAAGACTAGCCTTCTAACATTACAATTGGTGGTCTACAGCGTTCCTATAGCCTCTCCTCTTCATTCTGAGTCAGTCGAAGCGAGGCTTGTCGGGCGTATCATGTCGAAATCTCCTATCACTGTTGTGTTTTGCCATGACCAACCGCTCCGCTGCTTGTTCTGCTCGGACTTAAATGAGCGAGACGGCTATACTATTGACTTACCGCGCTGTTTTGTTTACTAGCGAGTTCCTGGCTGGGTGAGGTTCATCTGCCCTCCTCTCTCACACCCACGCGGGGGAGATTTGGGCTCTCGAATCGGTAAGTTTAAGGCGACGTTTGATCGAGTAAGCGCAAATCTTCTCAGGTGATTCTAGGCCCCGAGCCGCACCGAATAGGAATCGGAGCCGCCTGACAATTCGGCTCGTTCTTCCAATCTCCGGGCTACTGCTGTTGCTGTTCGGGCTAACAGGAATAGCCTGGACAACAACAGCAGTGGCCCGGAAAGCAACAGCCGTGGCCCGGACAGCAACAGGAGCCGACTCGCAAATTGAAAAAACGAGCCGAACTGTCAGGCGGCTCGGGGCTCATAATCGCCTGAGTTATTCGATCCTTTCAGGCTCTGAAGAAGGAGGTTCCTCCGAAACGTCGGCCATAAAGAAGATATACCAACCTCGTGTCGAGTACAACATCATCAGACATCTAGATTATTACCATGCCGAGGTTTACGGAGAGTCGCACATGGAGTATGAAAACTCTCTCATCAAGTGATCAATAATAGTGAGTATCAGAGGTGATATTCTTCCTTAACCTTCCGGGATGCTTGCAGTGTGTATTTGGTGAGTGTAAATTGATATACCGTGTCCACTGCTATCTGGAAAGATAACAAACGACACATATCAACTACGCGCTGGATTTGCTCGACCCGTCGTATCTGAATGCTTGCGGGTCAGTGGAGAATACCACCCGACGTCCGTGGGGAAAGCGATCGCAGAACGATTCGATAGCAAAAATAACTCAGGGGGATTTCTTGTGAGTTCCCATTTTTGACTATCACCAGCAGCGGAGCGATGGGCCTTGGAGAAATATTATAACTGACAATGAGGGAACCTCATTTTGCACACTTCAGACTACGCTGAGATAAATGGTATAGTCTACAGCAATGGAAGTAGGACCTGGTGAGGTTGCGGACTCTTCCTAACATACTGTACTCTGATTGTGTTATCACTCATTTTTTCGAAATAACTGAAATTGGTCGGTGAGTTTTCCATTCTACTCTCACATTTTCACCTGTTTTCAGAGCTTCCACAGATGTAGTCATATCGGTGAAAACACAGACTCACCGATCTATAACAGCTGCTTCGAAAAAACGAGTGATACCACTAACAAACTAACGTATGTTAGGACGAGTCCGCAACCTCACCAGGTATTACTTCCATTGCTGTAGACTATACCACTTGTGAGATAAAATAATCGACAGATGCAGGCAAATGATAATTTTTTCAAGGTAATCAGGCAGTCTAAAGGCCCTTTCACAGTCTGCCGGACGACGCCTTCCGGCACGTTATGAGATAGGACAGCGGTGTCGGTCGACCGACGTCGCAGTGCGGTGAAATCATAGAGACGACGTCGGAGTAAGTTATGCCGGGTTAGAACGTGTTGTTTTCGCCTTACACTTCGAACTGAAGAGTCGGAATTGACTGTTGTTCACCGCGAATTCCTTCGCACTGCGGCACGAATACGCCGCCATTGCAATGTGAGGCACTGTCCGCCGTTGAACGGCAAAAAAAGTGTGGAAGGGGTTCAACTCATCAGCTTTTACTTATCAAGATTGCTTTTTGTGATAATCGATTGATTTGCCGACGTGATTCTCATTAAGGGGGTGATTTTGACCACAAAAAAAGAGGAGTGTAACATAAACTTTTTAGTGCTATGCCAAACGAGGTTCATAGGTGGAGTTTTATTTACGGCCTGACCTTTCAACTTTACGTCTTCTTCAGAGGCCTAAAAAGTGGTTCGAGATTTATTTATTCGTAAATCTGTTCTACCAAGCGTAAGGAGTCTATGATACGATTCCGGGGTTCGAAGAACGGAGAACATGGAGATTATCAGGAGTGTAACATTTATAAGGGTGCTGATTTGGAGTGCTTCTGACCAATTTTAAGGGGTTTTTCCTCATCAATGCTTTATTCTTCATTGAACCTTTAATTTTCCGTAGAAAAATCGACTGCCTTCGCCATCTTGAACGCTGTCTTCGGGTCTAGAGTTTCAGGGACTATCTTAGACGGGGGGGGGGGGGGGCGGGGGCACTCAAGATTCAAGTCAGAAATGAAATGAAACACCGATCTATAACGCTATCAATTAAAGTATTTCTATAGAATTTCATCAATAACAATGATTTATAGCAGCATCAAGCATCTTTTATCAGGTTTTCCATTCATTTCTATCAGAAAATCTTGGGTCCCCCCCCCTTCCATCTCTGGATAGGGGAAACCGCGACGCTGCTATGATAGCTTTATCATAGAATTCGAGCGGTTGTTTCAGAGAAAACACAATTGTATAAATGGAGAAACAATAGCTGCAGCGCGGCTTCCTAGAGATGGGAGACAAAGCATATGTGTATTGAAAATTTATTCAAGTACCGCTCAGATCTCATCACTGAAGTGTTGGGGTGTGTACGTATCGAATGCGATCAAGGGCAGTATCTTCTGGCTCGGAGCAAAACTCACTCTGTTCCTTCGCGCGCTTGTGCGGAACGAGAAAGTGTGGAGACAAGGAGGCGCAGCATACGTGCTCAGACGCACGCGATGAACGGAAATGAACTTAACTCCGAAACAGAGAACATGTGGGCCTATTACTCATTATCAGCTACGAATTACAATTAACCCTAAAAATGCGATTTATGAAATCAGAAAATTCAGTTGCGCACAGCCTTGACGCATTTCTAGCGACGGTGGTTGTAGTTACAGACATAAGAATACTACAGTCTGGCCCATCACTACTATCAAATATGGAAGAGATTTGTAAGGATGAGTGAGTATGTGTATGTACCAGCTAGTCGAAGGCAATCGAAGTGAGCTCTAAGCCTGACGGCGATGAGCTACGTAACTATTTACATATGATCGACCCAGAACGGTTCGTCGGGTCTGTTTTTGACCGAAAACATAGAGACCACGCGCCGCGAACATAGGCTAGCAAAGTCACAGACTTCGCCTTCCGACGAACCATTCCGCGCTGTCTATATGTCGCCCAAACTGTAAGAAAAACTTTTTCGAATCTCCGGAATGAGGGGTAAATTTTAGAAATCTTTATCATACTCGTCTGGAATGGACAACCGTGTGCGAAGTGCATAAATTCTACTGCATGCGAATAACTAGAGTCAATATAGTGTAAAACACCTTGGAAATTCACAATATAATTCAAGAAAACAGCTTTCTGCACATATAAAAATAAAAAGTGACTGCAATCTGAGCAATGATAATCATCAGGCACAATAATGGTGAAGTGAATTCAGGAACAAATCACAGTTTTTATAAATATGTATGTATAGGTTCTTTGATATCTATAACATGATGAAAACTATCACACAAACAGATTCCGGGATCATTTGGAGCAAAGAACACATAATAAGTTAGTTTTCTATACATCCGAGATTTCATCTGGATGTGCTTCGAACACAGGATTCTCTACTAAAATGTTCTTGTCTTTCTCCACCTTGTTCGGCCGTGGAGGTACCACCGGTTTCGATGTGAGTTCTGCTCCCGTAGCTGAAATTGTTGGAGATAATTCGGGAAATCGACAAAAAAGCGAAATTAGCAGGACGAATTTGGGAACACTTGCTCTCGTAGTAGCACTTAACTATGCCTACTTATTGAAAGGCATAGTTCACATTCAGAAATGAGTTCAAAGACATCACACGCGCAGAAAACCGTATGCTATTTTTCCATGTTTTAGCGCAGCTTGATGTCTCTAGTGAGCGAAAATGTCGAAAAGACCCATAAAAAACCTTAATTTGTTAAGTAAAACCAGTCTGAACACACTGTGAATTTAAATTCAAATGCCGCGCTAAAACCGTTTCAAAAGTTTTTCTGCATTTGGAAATCTCGTAACTGTCATTTTCGAATTATTCTGTATGTGGAGTCTGTGCCGTAACTGTTTTTCATGTTTTTTGACTGCCGACATTTTATGAAAAAGTGGTAGATCTCTGGTGACAACTGGTGGCGGATCTTTACCTTTAACCCATTCCAACCTCACGACCCTACGTTTTTCAAACCCCACAGTTTACCTGTGTGGTCTACTGGGCTCATTCATGAGACTCAGCCTGAAAAACGGAAAGTGGTTTACAACGCGAACGATGCCTTTAAAGTGTAGAACACACTTTCCGTATCACAAAACCGAGTGCGAGATCTCAATTCCTCCAAATACATGAGCGAGATTTGGGCGACGACCACAGGCCCGAAACCTTCAAAAACTACCAAATACCACGGCCCTTCCCCTTGATTTTGAAACTCAACAGCGGCTAGATGGATGAATTAATTTCAAGCGCTTGTTCTTTTTTTCAATTCCATGCCGATCACTCTCTTCATTCTAGCTCGTTCTCTTGCAGTGACTATGAATTAAAAACAGTATTCACGATAACGAAACCGTATTCTAGTTTTCTACATTTTTGAGTAGGCAAGTCAACGCTGTAATGGATAATATGGAAAGGCCCCCATGAAACTCTCGAATATCTGAGGAAAAACTGTTTAAAAACCTATTGAACATTCATTTAAACCTGCTGGTGGGTTTTGTGCTCGGCGGAATAAACGTCAAACCAGACGTCGAAAACTTTTTTAGCTTGGAAATTCTTGGGTGAGTGACTTCTTTGTTTTCTGTTTCCGGTGCCAAAAACTCTTAAAGGCAGTGTCCACAATAAAAACCATGTCTGATTTTTGGTGGAGATCGGCAGCTGCGGGGCCTAGCGCAACCCTAACGTTGAAAAAACTAAGAAAAATGAGCTCGGAACGGCCCCCTTTGGGCCCAAAGTTGGACACCCGTCAGCTCGTCACCCCCAGATGCACTTTCCACGCCCACCGACGTGAACAAATGAATGCTCGAGATTGTGAGATGAGCGATGATTTCCGATCTATAGCCCCGTTCTTCCTTTTACTCCCAACTTCTTTCCTTACTCAGGTCAGCTCGCATACATCGGCTGCAAAAGACGGAAGTTATAAGCCTCGGACAACTCGTCCACCATGTTTCCTTAGCTTAATTTTTGAGGGATCATAGCTCCGTTCCCAGAAGGTCCTGTACGAATCAACAAAACATCATTGGAATCAGCATGGGACCGTCTTCAAGATAGGCGGAAAAGCAGAAAAACGATTCAATTTTTGAAAAACGCTTGATTTAATATGATATTTACTTCACTAATCAAGAATTCCTTTTTTTAAAACGAAGAATCTGCAGTTATTTCGAATTTTTCGAAACTTTCTATTTATTTTAATTCTTGAAAATAACTCTGATATCAACTCGTATTCATTCTTGAAATTAAGAACTACGACTTTTTTCAGGTTTCGAAATTTCCCATTTATTTCACATCTCAAAAATTTTCAGTTTATTTCAATTTTTAAAAAAGTTCTGATCCAAAATCGTATTTACTTCTAAAATTAGGAATTCCGATTTTTTCTCTAACTTTAAAAATTGCCAGTATATTTCGATTTTTCAAAACTTCCAATTTATTTAAATTTTTGAAATGAATAATTTTAACTCGTATTCATTTTTGAAATTAGGAATTCCGATTTTTTCGCCAAGATTCAAAATTTCCAATTTATTTCAAATTTCAAAAATTTTCAGTTTGTTTCAATTTTTGAAAAATTCCAATTTATTTAATGCTATAGATGTTTGATGATGTTGAACTCGACATGAGGTTGGTACAGTTCTTTATGGCTAACGTTTCGGAGTAACCTCCTTCTTCAGAGCCTGAAAAGATCAAATAAGAAGTGTGTCTACCCGGCCAAACGTCTCCTAATTCCCACTTGAAATCGAAAACCTATTTTCTGTCGCGTAGGTTAAAGAGAAAACCAAAGAAAAGTACCGCACCTGGCCAAGAACTCGCTATCGATCAGAGCAGCATGAAGCGTCGATGAAGGAAACGTTTAGACCACCACTTGAGATGTTAGAAGGCGAGTCTTACGTATGGCCTGAACTCCCGGGTTATATACAGACCTTCTCCCTTCCGGTTAATTTGCGGGTCATAAGCCTGTATGAAAAATGCCTCTAGGGTTTTTCGCGCTGCGCTGTCAGTTTCTCGGGCTATTATCTCGACCTTGATGTCAAAGTTGTCACCATTATGGGTAGTGACCCGATGCGCCCCAAGCACTGTGGCTTCCCGCTTCCTCTCCTTACCGTCCAAGTGTTCTTTGATCTTTGATTTTGAGCTGCTAACCCAAAATCAAAGTTCCATCAGCATGTTTGGGTTATCCATTGGTCAAATCATGGCGCTTATAAAGGAGAGCCTCAGCTGCAATGTCTTCAAGTGGTCAGGCCGCTATTTCAAGCAGGTCAGAGGGCTGGCGATGGGACAGCGTCCAGCACCCACTCTCGCGATCGCCTTTATGGGAAAAATCGAAACTCCGGTACTGGCCCGCCTCCCTATCCTCTACTGTAGGTATATCGATGATTGTTTCATCGTCTGCCCCACACAGGAAGAGATGGGTCAGTGCTTTGACCTTCTAAACTCCCAATCAGAAAACATAAAGTTTACCAGGGAAAAGCCTGTTGAAAACTGGCTACCTTTTCTTAATGTCCAGGTCCACTTGCGCGATGAGGGACACGCTACAAAGTGGTACCGGAAACCAAACAATAAGAATATTCTTGTCCACTTCCGGTCAGCACATCCATCCCTGACAAAAAGAGCTGTAATAAGTAATATGTTTCGAACAGCCAGCAGTGTTTGTACCGGAGAAGAGGAGAGGATGGAATCCATTCAAAAGGCACAAGAAATAGCCGATCTGAATGGATATCCTAGAGAATTTGGTTCGCGCAGGCGCAGAAACCTCACTGAAAACCAGAGGAGCCCAATAGAGGGAAAAATTCCCTTCAAAATACCGTTCATTTCTGACGAGTTCAGCGCTTCGATCAGAAAATGCCTGAAGAGAACGGGGCTGGATAACTCTGTGATCTTGGTTGACATTCCTCCAAACAACCTCAAAACTCGTCTGGTCCGGAATCGCCTCTATGATCGCGTTTGTACTACACCCGCCTGTGTGATTTGCCCGGCTGGCAGGGATGGAGACTGCACTGCTTGCGGTGTGGTCTATTTGATCTCATGTCAGCTGTGCGGCCAAAAATACATCGGGGAAACATCGCGGCCACTGCATGTCAGGATCAAAGAACACTTGGACGGTAAGGAGAGGAAGCGGGAAGCCACAGTGCTTGGGGCGCATCGGGTCACTACCCATAATGGTGACAACTTTGACATCAAGGTCGAGATAATAGCCCGAGAAACTGACACCGCAGCGCGAAAAACCCTAGAGGCATTTTTCATACAGGCTTATGACCCGCAAATTAACCGGAAGGGAGAAGGTCTGTATATAACCCGGGAGCTCAGGCCATACGTAAGACTCGCCTTCTAACATCTCAAGTGGTGGTCTACAGCGCTTCCTTCATCGACGCTTCATGCTGCTCTGATCGATAGCGAGTTCTTGGCTAGGTGCGGTACTTTTCTTTGGTTTTATCTTTAACCTACGTGACAGAAAATAGGTTTTCGATTTCGAGTGGGAATTAGGAGACGTTTGGCCGGGTAGACACACTTCTTATTCGATCTTTTCAGGCTCTGAAGAAGGAGGTTACTCCGAAACGTTAGCCAAAAAGAACTGTACCAACCTCGTGTCGAGTTCAACATCATCAAACATCTATAGCATTAAATAAATTGAAATTTTTCAAAAATTGAAACAAACTGAAAATTTTTGAAATTTGAAATAAATTGGAAATTTTAAATCTTGGCGAAAAAATCGGAATTCTTAATTTCAAAAATGAATACGAGTTAAAATTACTTTTTTCAAAAATTTAAATAAATTGGAAGTTTTGAAAAATCGAAATATACTGGCAATTTTTAAAGCTAGAAAAAAATCGGAATTCCTAATTTCAGAGGTAAATACGATTTTGGATCAGAACTTTTTTAAAAATTGAAATAAACTGAAAATTTTTGAGATGTGAAATAAATGGGAAATTTCGAAACCTGAAAAAAGTCGTAGTTCTTAATTCCAAGAATGAATACGAGTTGATATCAGAGTTATTCTCAAGAATTAAAATAAATGGAAAGTTTCGAAAAATTCGAAATAACTGCAAATTCTTTGTTTGAAAAAAAGGAATTCTTGATTAGTGAAGTAAATACCATATTAAATCAAAGTTTTTCAAAAATTGAATTGAAATGAAATTTTTTAAAATTTGAAATAGGTTGGAAATTTTGAAGTCTGGAAAAAAATCGGAGTTCTCAATTTCTAGAATAAAAACGAGTGCATATCAGAGATTTTTTAAAAATTAAAATAATTGGTTGGGAAGTTTTGAAAAAATTGAAATAAAGTGGAAATTTTTCAAATTTGAAAAAAAAATCGGATTTCCTAATTTCAGAGGCGAATAAGATCAAATCAGATTTTTGAAATGCTACGGTCAAAATCGTTTTTATTTCGCGTGCGTGAGCAGCCCCCTACAGTACACCTCTAGTCGATGACTGAACAATTAGCGGAGACTCACCCGTTTATTGGTCGCCTTAGGTACTTCAGCAACTGAAAAATGATGAAACTGTCCCTCAAACAAAGATAAATAGAGAATTTTGTTCTTCTCGATGTCTTTAGTCGATTTGTGCAATTTTTAGACACTTGAGTCCGCTGTCAACATCATGAGAACCAGAAGACAAAAACAGCCTTCGAGAAGTTTTGAATTGCATTCGAAACTGTGTCAAATGCATATGTTATTAATGACTAAAGGTAAAGGCGCGAAATGTCACGGTTGTCTCCAGCAGAGCGCCCAATATTGTACTTTTTGTAGGCAGCCCCAGTTTAGAGGGTAATTAGCGAGGTCATCAGAAAGTTCAGTCGTAAATAGACGATAATAAGGCCTGATATAAAGTTTATTTCGCATTTTAACACACTTTTTGAATCGGAATGACGCTGCTAATCGAATGGTGCTATTATATTTTCAAAATAACCGCTTTGAAAAGAGTTTGAATCCATTGAATTTGAAAAAAGTTGAAAGTAGGTCAAGAATCGGACTGATCTTAACTATGCATACATTTCTGAAATCAGCATGACAATACGAATGCATTGACGTTTTAAAATTTCGAAAATATCTACTTTGAAAGATTTTGACTCCTTTTTGATAAAGTAGGTCATAACTAGGTCGAGACTTGGTTTTTTCTCAAACCTGAATACATTTTTGGAATCAGCGCGACGAGACGAATCGAACGGTGTTTTCAGATTCCAAAATCATCCACCCTGAACCAAAACGACGTTTTCGACGCGCTTTCGCGTCGCCGACGCGTTTTAGGACACATGTTATGAGCGGTATTGAACTTGAGAACCCGATTCAAAAAATGTTAGAAAAGGTTTCTAACCTCTGCTCCTCTGCGTTTAATATAGAAAATCTTCCCCTTTCACAAAAGTCCCTATTATACAATAGTAGATACATACAACACATTACTCACAATTACTCACTATGTAGAGTGTGACTCTCTCGTTATATGTAAAAGACACAATGAGTTTTTAAGACGAAAATAACGAAGAACCTCCACTTGTCTTCGTCTTTTGTTTTAATCCTTGTGCCTACTGCAATTGGTTTGATTTGTTTTCTTTTTTGTTCTTTTTTCCTTGACGCACCCTAGCGTGCATGTTAATAAATGAATGAATGTAGTAGCTCAAGTTACCAGGTGCATCGGATCAATTTGAACCAGTTTTACTTTCGGATGAATGTTCTAGCCCATCTTAAAAGTTACCTATAACGTCATCACCAGTCCGATTTTGCGATCGGAAACTGGCAGCTCGTGATGTGGATGGCGTATTCTCCAAGGTAGACATCTCGGTGCTGTCGGTTTCCAGATCATAAACGGGATTTGAGAATGTGGTCGATCCCGGCTCCGACGAAGCGATTTGATGCATGCTGTACTCGATTGGATGTGGATCCTGAAGGGAAGGAATCAAAATTACAATTAAGCTGGTTATAATCAAGGAGACTCGGTGACGACTTTACCAACCTGTTTGCTTTCCAGCGCTGGATTGCTGAATGAGATGACGTTACCATGGAAGGATACGCTGCTGTCAGCCGCCTCGTTTTTCTTCGACAACAATGTTCTCTTCCTGAAGCATATAGAGCATTATATGGGAATGCAAACATTCCATAGACAACAAAAGGCGTTTACGAAGGGCATGTGTCACACCCTCACACTAAACCATCATTGTGACTCATAAATGTTCCGGTGTAAAGGGGGTGTGTATACAAGTCTGTTGGTACCTGCTCGTTGGTGCCCCTGCTTCTACGGAACCCAGCAGACGTTTGAGTGTACACAGGGAACGTTCGAGCGATATAGCGTGCACAACTATATCGCGAAAGCATCCCATACATTGCATAAAGGTGTCGCCGTCCGGCACACTAAGGCCTCTGGTCCATAACACCTTAGGATCCGTACCTAAGGAGTTCATGGAGTCTCTGGCCACAAGCCACAACTTCGCCACCCTGAACTCTCGGTCGCTGTTGAGTGATATCCAAAAAACTGCGCTATCCAGACTTCTGAGCTATTTCCATGCACCGCTTGCTGCTTTGCAGGAAACCCGCCTCAAGGATAGACCCGTCATCAACGTCGGAGACTACACCATCTACTGCGGTAACGCATAGGAGAGTGGGAGGCTGTGCAATAGCTGTAAGGAAGAATTTCAATGGTATGGTCAAGGAGTTTGGCGCAACGTCGTGCCGGAATGCATTCGTACGACTGCGGGATCACAGAGGATTCAATCTGTGGATAGTGAGTGCTCGTGCTCCCACCAAAACTGCCGAAGACAATTCCAAGGGTGCTTTCTATGAGGAACTCAATATGTTGCTAGCCAGGATACCTTGTCAACATGCTATTGTCGTGGGGATCGACGCAAATGCGAAGATGGGACTTGATCAGGAATCCGAAGTACTCGATAAATGGTTCTACCCAGTGGAGCAAACATCGGACAATGACTACCGCCTTATCGACTTGCGTGAGCGCAGTGATCTGATTATTGCATCGACATTCAAGAGGAATCATCGCCGCCATCAGCTTACGTGGCAGCGACCAACCCAGCTATCTCCAGAAGAGCAGCGGAAGCGGAAGATGACAACATTGAAACTACAGCTCGACTATGTTCTGACGAGGAATATTCCAGTATCGGACATTCGAAGATCTAGAGCTGTGTGGGATGTCGCATTCGATTCGGATCACCGTCCTGTTCTGTTGAACTTCAGTGCAAGGATTTATAAGAGGAAGCAAGGGGCTCAGCCTCTCCAGAGGTTTGACATGACAAGTCTCAGAGATAAAGAGTGCAGAAGGAATTTCCGACAACGCGTTTCTATTCACATCGGAGTACGGACTAAGAAGAAACTTTGCGACGCGAACTCTTTCGTCAAGTGCATCCAGGACGCTTCGAAAGAGGCACTCCCGGTTGTCCAGCCCAAGAAGAAGCTCGCTTACATCTCAGAGGAAACAACATCTACCTGCAACAGATTATGTGCTCTCCGAACTGCAGGAAACTTCGTGGAGGAGAAGCGTCTGAGGAGGATGTTGCGTCGGCAGCTTCAAGGCGTAAGCGAACGAGAATGGAATGTAGAGCTAAGGAGTTTGAGAAGTCTTGGGAGGAAAAGAACCCGAGGAAAGCCTACACGTTGTTACGACAGTATAGCGGCAAGATGAAGAGATGTTCCGCTGTCGTCAACACTACCAATGGAGTTGCAGTTGGTGATGCGACGCTGCCAATATGGAAGGATTGCTTCAGTTCATTACTGAATCGTCCAGCGCCATCAGTACCTGAGCTCCCGCATGTTCAGAGAGCACATTACGATGTCAGTGAGGAACAGCCGACTGAGTCTGATGTTTTGGATTGTGTCCGGAAAATGAAGAGTGGAAAGGCAGGTGGAGATGACAACATCACTGCTGAAATGCTGAAAGCTCTTCCTCTGTCTGGGATTCGTGAAATGACCAACACCATCCGTGCCATATGGATGAGCGAAAGTACACCCGATTCGTGGGGACATGCGATCATCGTACCTCTTCACAAGAAGCTATCCGTCACGGATCCTAAGAACTACAGAGGAATTTCTCTACATCGTGTCATGTGCAAGGTTTTAGAACGTACCATTCTCGAGCGACTTATCAAACATCGTGAAAGAACGACCAGAGATGAGCAAGCCGGTTTTCGACCTGGAAGATCGACCATCGACCAAGTGTTCGTCGTGAGAAGAGTAATTGAATCGTGGCAGCGGTATTCGAAGCCATTACAGCTTGCTTTTCTGGACATTGAAGCCGCGTTCGACTCTCCTCATCGTGATCGATTGCTCAACGCTCTGCGAGCAGATGGAGTCTCGGAAAAGTATGTTCGGTTAATCGAGGACATGAACAGAGGAACAACAGCAGCAGTTCGTACACCAGTCGGATTTACGTCAGCTTTCTTGGTGAAAACAGGAGTAAGGCCAGGAGCCGTAGCAGGACCTTTTCTTTTCAACTTCGCCGTTGATGACATCATGCGTAGAGTTGTAGAACAGTTTCCTGCGGATGTGATCCTAACACCATCAGGACGCTCCCTTGTCGACCTGGAGTACGTCGACGACATTGTGTTATTCGCTGAAAACAACACAAAACCGCAAAGGATTGTGAACCTCGTTTCGAAGTATGCCGCAGCCTATGGACTTCGTTTTCGTCCCGACAAATGCAAGCAGATGTGGGTCTCTCAGAGGCCTTCAACGGGAGTTTGTGTGGACGGACAACGTATCGAACTGGTGGATGATTTCTGTTATTTGGGCTGTTTGCTGAAGAACGATGGTAGTTATGCAGCGCATATTCGACAACGACGTGCGAAAGCTACGTCTGCATTCAATTCTCTAACCAAGTGTTTGTGGTCTACCACCATCGCGAAGGAAGTGAAGTTGCGCGTCTACCTATCCGCTATTCGCCCTATCATGATGTACGGATCGGAGACGTGGGCTGCACCGAAGACGCAGATGGAAAGGTTGGATTGCACATAGAGGAAGCTTTTTAGGCGTTTGCTTGGATATTTCGGGCCGCGTGTATGCCATAACGAAGATCTTTACAAGGAAATCGACGCAGTACATCAACGCTTGACACGAGGGATGTGCCAGCATCTCCAAACGCCACCTCATGCAGCAATGGAAAGTCGACGTCGACTGCTCTGGCATATACTAAGAAGAACGCCGGATCGTCTCGTACAACACTCTTTGAGAATGCCTCCAAATCCTGCCTGGAAACGGCCACCTGGGCGTAGGCGAAAGTTCTGGACGGATGTGGTTAAAGAGGATTTAAAGTCCCTCGGCATCGAAAGACACTTCAGGCGCGATGTTTCGTTTCGCAGAAAATGGAATAGTGACAGCTGGATGAAATGTGTTCCAATTGTGGCTGAAGACCGTGAAGGATGGACACGGCTGACTACTAGAACGGCACACCTCGGTGAAGATGCGGAATGACCGCGTCAGGTGAAAGCCAGCCGATTAAGTCAAGTAAGTCAAATGTTCCGGCGAACACGATGACCGCTGAGGATAAAAAAAGTATAGAAATACAAAATGTGGCATTTCCCTCCAAATACATCATTAAAAAATCAGTGCACTACCTGTACAAATTCATTCCAACAAATCCAATAAGACCAATGCATGCGATCAAGGCCAGAAGGAGGAACAGAGCAAGCAATAGGTTTTCTGATATTCTTCCAATCAGCTGAAATATAAGAATAAGATTCTCCTGACTGAGAAGGTCTCTGCGGTAGAAATGTAATACCACGTGGAAATGTTCATGCCTGACATGGTGATATGTATAGTATAGGTGGCCAGCATTGATCTGAAGGGGTTTAAGGCTCGGAAACGTTGCCGTCCCTTGTAAGTACCTCCTCCTAGTCCAGGCAGAGCACAACCCGCTCAGCAGTACCATTAGTGGCAGAGTCGGTAGTGACGAAGAATTTTCGTTGTGAGTCGAGGATTCGAATCCCCCTCGGAGAATATTTTGCTAATTCACGAGAGTGTCATACTTTGGTCTGTAACAATATCCCATAAACTCGGATGGATTATCACACTAACTTAGAACAAGTTACTGATACTAGTAACTACCAGTGACAAATACTAAGAAGAACTGCATAGTTCAGTAGGACTCTCGAAGAAACCGAGTAAGACGAACCTATCGACCTTGCATCGATAGCAGCACGATGCTGATCGCGGTATGTATTTTTCGATACTGTGTGGAATTTTCGTCCTGTGGAATTTCTTCACGTTTCATTCACTGTGAGATTATTTACTACTGGTGCTAGAATTGATGATGTATGATCTAGTTCCGCAATCGCGTTCAGTCCTCGGTATCACAATCGTAGAAGCGAAGCGGTTGTTCTGAGAATGATTCTAGTTGAATTTTTTAAAAAACAACCGCTTCGCTTCCACGATTGTGATACCGAGGACTGAACGTGATTGCGGAACTCAACTGTATGTTGTTTCGCATAGAGTGATAAAATTGCTCAAGGTATGCGGTATAATCCATCCGGGTTGGGTATGTTTTCCGAAACTGTAACAGAACTCCTTGCTGGGGGGATCAGACTTTGAATCTCATGTACCCGAGTCCATTTCACTGCCGATATGCGTCCGCAAAAAGCTCAAAGAGGGGATCCGAACCTTCGTCTTACGCTAAACACTTCCCTTCACCACCGACTGCGCCACCTATGTTACTGCTTAGCAAGGTTAGCTCTGCTTACAATAGGAGGAGGTGCAATAG
Organism: Aplectana chamaeleonis; assembly: GCA_029168955.1. NCBI lineage: Eukaryota > Metazoa > Nematoda > Chromadorea > Rhabditida > Cosmocercidae > Aplectana > Aplectana chamaeleonis. Next base: position 30,220 of record JAPDOI010001052.1, on the reverse strand, counting down.
CCGGCAAAGTATCCGAGCTTATAGCTTCTTCGGATCAACGACTCGCAGCTCATCACCTATTCTATTTTACTATGTCCGGCATGACCATTCCCACAAGGTAAAACCGTGGCTGCTGACAATGAGATGGTGCAAGAAAACTGACCTTCCTACTGACTGTGTTTGACTTCTGACAGAATTCGCCCTCATAGTCTGAGGAGCACTCGCAGCTGCCGTCCAGCTTACAACGACCACCATTTGTACACTTGCACTGGCGAGGCATCACCAGTGCGTCGACACGAGCGACCCCACACGATCCGTCCTTGAATAAAACAGATTGAAAGCTGGTCTATCTTGTACACAGATCTTTGACGAGGGTAAATACGAACCGTTCCTGGGAATGTGTTCTCTGGGCACAGGCAGGCAAATCCGTCGTTTGGCAGTTGTACGCAGATGTGGCTGCATCGGGCCTCAGCACATGAGCTCTTAGCACGCGTCGAGTCTCGAGCGTATCTAAAAAAATTTTTTCCGCCGGTAGCGAGGCAATGGTAGGAGATGAGCTAGTCTGATCGAGTAACACTGGGGGTTTGCGGATGCGTCTCCATTTCAGTGCGAGAGGGAGGAACCGTACCTTATAAGTCAATTCATATCTGCTCAGTTGGCGCACTTGGCAAGAAAAAATCGAAACTCCCAGTTGTGAGGTCGAGAAACTTGCCCGCGCAATGAACGATTCTCTATTTTCGCGTACCAGGTCACCTCCGGCCACAGTTGAAGGCAGCGTACGCGCGAAAATTCGTACCTTGTCTTTCATATTTTTGAAAATCCTCACAAGACCCTCAATTCCCGGAGAAAAAAAAACTTATAAAAAGGATTAAAGGCAGTGTTCACGATGATTTTTGTCCCCGAGTTTTTCACTCAAAACAATGCGCTGGCTACCAGATGTTAACAAAATTACGCAGAAACGACGAAAAACGCACTAAGACGCCTCATTTCAGTGGCATTTATATCTGGCCTGGACTAATTGTCCGGTTGTATGAACATGTCCACGGTGGTTGTCACCGGCGAAAAATGGGGCTAACCTAAAGGCTGTGCTCACGATAATCTTCGATTTCGAGATTAATCGCTAACTCGAATGTTTGGCTTCCAGGTAGAACCGAAATGACGAGAAGAAAACGAGAAAAACGCACCAGAAGGGCACGAAATCCTTCACTCTCACCCGCTTCTTTACTCTCAATGGAACTGTTTGTTGTGACAATGAAAACTTTTATGGACCCGGCTTTCGCAATTCTCTATTTAATGTCGCTCCGATCTTTCCTTCGGACCCTAACAAACACTGTTTGCCTGAAATATTCTTCCATTTTTGATTAGCTCCATTTTCCATCGGTGGCAACCACTGTGAACATGTTCATCCAACCGGACAACTAGTCTACGCCAGAGAATAATATCACTGAAATAGGACGATTTAGTGCGTTTCTCGTCGTTTCTTCGTCATTTAGGTAACACTTGGTAGCCAACGCAATGTTTTGTGTGAATAACTCGGGAACGAAAATCATCGTGAACACTGCCTTTAAATTGAAAAAAATGTTTCAGGCAAAAGAGTATTAGTTAGAGTCCAAAGGGAAGAACGGAGCAACAGGAAGTAGAGAATAGCAAAATACAGGTCCACAAATGAATTCCTTGTCACAACGGACACTTCTTGTGAGAGTAAAGAGGGGGGGTGAGAGTAAAGAATTTCTTTTTTTTTTCAAATTTCTGGGGCCGGATGCATCAACGCGCCTGGTTAGGGCAGAGGTAGGGCAGTCGGCATCTTTGACGATCGCAGTGCGAGGGCAGTAGATCATCTAATCAATCGGGCCCCTGCAGTGTTTTTCGCTACTCTAACTGCCTAAGCCTCCTAGCTGGGGCAGCAGGGGCACGAGAGTTTCAAGGGCGCGGTGTGCCCGGACCCTGCCCTGACCCGGCCTGTTGATGCATTCGGCCCCTGGTGCGTTTTTCTCGATTTCTTCGTAATTTCAGTTCTAAACGGGGGCCAAACAATCATTACAGCGCTTAATCTCAAAATCGACGATTATCGCGAACACTGCCTGTAAAGGCACAGTCCAACCTCAGAGGTAATTTTTGATATTATGGTCCGGTCGCCGCCTATAGCATTCCTGCCAAGCCCGAATTCTCAATTCGCTCAAATAAGCGAGAAAAAGCCAGGAAAAAGTCGGCCACGCCCCCTTGAAAGAAGAAATGGGTAACGCCCACTGCCAGGTTTCCTACCTCAATAAGGAAGAGACGCGCGAATGATTTTATTCAAAATCTATGTTCTTCGATTTGTTTTTGGTCTGGCTTTATATTGTGGCCTGCTTCAGGACGATGGCTGCGAATAATGAGAAAATACAGGCTCGAGACAACTCGTCCGCGAACTTCTCGCAGTTCAAAATTGAAATTTTTGAGGAGCCTTAACTCCGTTCGTAGTGAGTTCTGAGCGATTCTGAAGACACCATTGTGATCAGCGTGAAATTTTCTCCAAGATAGCAGGAAAACGAAAAATCGATTTCCAGGTTGGACTGTGCCTTTAAGCGATTGAGTGTTTCGTCATTATATTTCCAAAATTATTGAAAAAATAGAAAGGTTAAATGCTAGTGTTTGAATGTAAGGATCTATTAAAATAAAGAGCACGTAGAAAACTATGCATTCCGTCGGATTATCAATACTTCTAGTTAGGATTGGTCGGCAACTTACGAAATTTTCACTGACTTAACGCCCGTTTTCGTCAATCCTTCTCCACTACATTTCTTTTTTTTGTTACAAGTATCCGAAACCAACTATTCGAAAAAGCAGAATTTTTCGTGAGTTCTGTGTTGAAAAATACTCCTGAAATTCAGCGAGTGCAGTACCATGCCATTCTAAATTTGGTGCACCTCAAAGCTATATGAGAGAATTGGAGCGACCAAAAAAAAAAGGCAAGGCTTACTTCTGCGTGCTCGCGTTGCCACACTATTGCTCCACAAGGACCCTTTCCCCCCCCCCAGGGATGAGCGGAAGAGAGCTACGGAAATTCAAAAATCTGTTTTGGGTTTTGACGCAATTTTTTTTATCCAATTCTCGAAATAGGGTGCAAAGTGCCTAAATATAAGCGAAAATAGGATATTGGGAAAACGAAGTTCGGAATGATTTAAGAATTATTGATTAGCAGCTTAAACATCAATACACCCAATTTCTCCGCGTTCCGCAGCACACTATGCGATTTTGAAGAGCGTAACGCGGAAGACCGAAAAAGAGTAAAACTGCGAAAACGCGGATTCTGAAAATCTCTTTCTGTTATTCTCCCCAAGATAACTGAAATGTAGAATGATCTCCCGACATCAAACTTCAGGAGGGCTTTCAACTTGTGAGATTTCAGGTGAGCGTAATGACACTTTTTAGCTTGAAGACAGCGTTCACGATGATCATTCTCTGTGACTTTCCACAATGAAATGATATTCGAGAAGGTTCCCAGGCTCCCGGTGTCAAAAGAACCGTAGAAAACGAGTTAGGAGTGGCAAAGTAGCGGCTGCAAACAAGCGTTTTGGTGTTCCATAACCGCACCCTGCTCCACGTCCACCCACTCTATGGGAACAAATGAGCACTCGAGATCGTGAGGTGAGCGATGGTTTCCGATCAAAAGCCCCGTTCCTCCCTTCATTCTCAACTTCTCTCTTTACTCAGGTCAGCTCGCACACATCGGCTGCAAAAGACGGAAGTCACAAGCCTCGGACAACTCGTCCACCATGCTTCCCCAGCCCAATATTTGAGGGGCCATAACTCCGTTTCCAGGGGGTCCCGTACGATTACAGAGACGTCATTGGAATTAACAAGAGACCGTTTTCAAGATATACGGGAGAACAGAAAAACGATTTTTATCGTGACCACTGAATTTAAGAGATGATTCGCATCCTCAGAAATGAGATACCAGATTTTCACGTAAATGTATAAAACGCGAGATTCTCTGCAAGTATAGGTGAAACGTTGAAAAGCATATTTCTCAAATGAGATGTGACTTACCTTTGGCTGACCCTGACAGCATGTGGGTCTTCGATGTTTGAAGCCAGTATGGACACTCGTCCTCTGCCGAACTTATCCTGCACATAGAGCGTCTTCGTTTCACGAGAAATCCAGTACAGGTGATTCTCGAAAACATCGATCGCCCACGGCACATTGCTGTCCCGAACAACGTTCGTTCGATCAGTACCTAGAAGTGTATCGAATGGGGGATGTAAACTAGAAAATTCTTAAGGAAACCTTACCATCAGGATTCACAGAATCCACCTTCTTGTACTTAGGATCTGCCCAGTAAATGCGGTTGCCTTTCCCTTCATCTACTGCCATAGAGGATGGAGAAAACACGAGGTCTTTCACAATAATCTGTAACAAAGGGATCAGTCTTGATGAGTGAGCAGTGGATTTTCAGTTGAGTGGGAGTCCACCTCTCTATGAGTTCCATCCATATCGGCGCATTCGATCTTGGCATGAAGGCCTGCATCGGCATAGCAAACTCTTCCAGCAGAAGGTAATGTGACGATAGCCGTCGGCAATTGAAGATTACCTTAAAGTTAAAATTTCCGCGAATAGACTTTTCGAACGATGTAAAAAGAATCGTTTGGGCAAAGAAACCCTAGACGCTGATAACGTTCTATGATGTCCTTGTGTGGTTCACCGTTCTGAATTTTTGAACTTATGTGCCTGGTTCTCTTTGAAACTAACCGCTAATAATTTTCTTCAGATAGCGTCCATCTGACAAAGCCACATAGATGGCTCCAGTATTGGTATTGTGGATTGGTTCACTCATTCGCTTCTTCCGCGCAGCAGGTACCGACATCGTCTCGTCATTCGCGACTGTCGTGATGAAGATGTTTCTGCAAAGAGTTAAGACTTTAATGTTACATTTACCACTCATGAGACACTGACTTTCCAGTATAATAGTGAGACAATCACAATTCTACATAGACTACATTTCGTGCACAGACTTTCTTCAAAAACAGCGGCCTCGAAAGTGGATGCCTTCGAAACTTTTCGGATCGTGGAATGTGTACTATCTATCACTCCTAGCAAAAGTGCTCTGGAAGAAAGAACGCGAGAACGATCAAAAACGGTTTTTTGGAACCGTACCCAGGGCTACTCTTCTTTCAGTTGACTTCTAATAGCGAGGATGGAAATACTGAACGGTTTTTTTACAGAATTTATGCCTTTAAATGCAATAAGGTGTCCTATATCATCGACTCTCACTTGGCAGATTCACTTTTTCTGCATAATTATTGAACATGAATGTATTGAACGGATACGTGAAAATGGAAATCACACCAGATAGTTTTTCGAAGGGAAGAAAATTTTCTAGCAATCGGCTCTGTCGTCGAATTCAACCCTTGATTTTTCTTGAAAGAAGTATGAGAAAAAAAGTTGGGGTCAATAGACAGAGGATAAGCTGCTTTCAAGGCAGTGCTCACTATGATTTTCGCTCCAGAGTTTCTCACCTAAAACTATGCGTTGGCCATCAAGTTATACCAACATTACGAAAAACGGTGAAAAACGTCTTTTTCCGGTGACATTATTCCCTAACCTGGACTAGTTGTCCGGTTGGATTAACACGTTCTCGGTGGCTGCGACCAGGGGTGTGCGTTAATGAAAAATATTTTTTTCGTTAAAGCCACAGTCCAAGCTCAGAATCGATTTTTTGTATTTCAGCCAATCTTGGAGAAAATTTCACGCTGATCACAATGGTGTCTCCAGAATCGCTCAGAACTCACTACGAACTGAAATACGGCTCCTCAAAAATTTTGAATTTGAACTGGTAGAAGTTCGCGGACGAGTTGTCTCGAGCCTGTATTTTCTCGTTATTCGCAGCCATCATTCTGAATAAGGTCACAATATAAAGCCAGACCGAAAACAAAAGGAAGGACATAGATTTTGAACAAAATCATTCGCGAGTCTCTTCCCAATTGAGATCGGAAACCTGCAAGTGGGCGTTACCCATTTTTTCTTTCAAGGGGGCGTGGCCGACTTTTTCCTGGCTTTTTCTTGCTTATTTGAGCAAACTGAGATTTCGCGCTTGGCAGGGTTGCTATAGACGGCGACCAGAGCAAAATATCAAAAATTACCTCGGAGGTTGGACTGTGCCTTTAAAGGCAGTGTCCACGATAAAAACCATGTCTGATTTTTTGGTGGAGATCGGCAGCTGCGGGGCCTAGGGCAACCCTAACGTTGAAAAAACTAAGAAAAATGAGCTCGGAACGGTCCCCTATGGCCCCAAAGTTGGACACCCGTCAGCTCGTCACACCCGGATGCACTTTCCACGCCCACCGACGTGAACAAATGAATGCTCGAGATTGTGGGATGAGTCATGGTTTCCGATCAGTAGTCCCGTTCTTTCCTTCATTCTCAACTTCTCTCTTTACTCAGGTCAGCTCGCATACATCGGGTGAAAATGACGGAAGTTACAAGTCTCGGACAACTCGTCCACCATGTTTCCTTAGCTCGATTTTTGAGGGACCATAACTCCGTTCCCAGAAGGTCTTGTACAATTTCAGAGACATCATCGGAATCAGCATGGGACCGTCTTCAAGATAGGTGGAGAAGCAGAAAAACGATTCTTATCGTGAACACTGCCTTTAAGCGTTAATCGTTAATTTTCGAGAAAAAACCGCGTTAACCCGTTAATGCGTTAACACGTTAATTTCGCACTTCGTTAAAAAATTTCACAACATCACTTGACCACAACAAAAATCTATAAATCATCAGAGGTCCCAGAAAAATAATATACACCTTCTAATGACGTCAGCGGGACGTCGTGGAAAGCAGTAGGGCTCCAGAAGCCGTAGGCACGGCCTCGTGGGAAGTAGCTAGGGCTCCACATGACGTCGTCAGGACGTCGTGAAAGGTGGGTGGGGCTCCATATGACGCCATCATGACGTCGTGAAAAATGGGTGGGGCTTCAGATGATGTCATGGATTGTCGGTAGGGCTTCAGATGACGTCAGCAGCACGTCATGGAAAGAAGGCAGGGCTTCAGATGACGACGTCAAGACGTCGTGGAAAATGGATGAGCGCTCAGATGGCGTCAGCAGGACGCTATGGAAAAATAGGCGTGCGTAGTGTCACGGAAAAATATTTAAGGCAAAACAGTATAAGTTAGGGTCCGAAGGAAAGAACGGAGCAACAGAGAGTGAAGAATCTCAAAGGACGGGTCCACAAAAGATTTTGTTGTAGCAGCAAACAGTTTCACTGAGAGTAAAGAGGCTGAGTGAGAGTACAAAATTTCGCCTACTTCTGCTGTGTTTTTTCCAAATTTTTCGTCATTTCAGCTCTAACGGAGGCAAACCAATTGTTCTAGCAGATAATCTCGAAAATGATGATTGGCGTGAACACAGGCTTTAATTGATTTAGGCAGATGTTTCAGAGCTATCCTAAACCGGAAATTGACCACCCTCTTACCGATTTAGTTGTTATCGGCTGTTGAGACACTGGCATTTTCCATTGCAGAGGATTTTCTTGGCTTGTCAACTGTCAAACAGCTTCGTGCACTTCAGCGTTTGATATTCCGTTAGGCCTCTTTCAGAGTTCGATCGCTCTGCAACGCGACCGAATGAAAACACTGTGTATCGATCTGGTCGCGTCGCGCGATCTGGTCGCCGGCCTTTCAGACAAGGGCTGGGATTCATGAACGCAGCCGGCTAGGTTTGGGTTTGGTTAGGGCAGCAACCCAAGCGGTAGCCAAACCGCGAACCGGCATTCACAACCGTCTCATCGCGGTTGGGTGGCTAACCATTCCGCGGCCACGTACTTGCCACTCAATTGACGCCGAGAATCTCGATTGGAGAAAATCAATATTGACACTCGGGTCGGAATTTCCCTAACCAGTCACTGTTTTTATTGCACATGATTGCTAATTTTGCTTGCTTTTTGAATTCTTATTTTTGTCTACCTTGTGCTTTACCTTCTTCAATGGATCGCAGGCATTTAAAGGGATTTTCCTCAACTTGGAGATGTTTTTTCCATTTTCAAGTTTTTCATTTTTTCCTTTTTAAAAATCCTTTTGGTTTTTTAAAAGTACATAAAGTGATGCTGATCTCTCACAATGAGCCGCAAACCTGCTGGTGAAATTTTTAACCCCCAATTTAGCTTTTTTCTAGCATTACTAGCCTTTTCAACTTCTTTTTTTTTTTCGAAACGCCCCTCTAATTTTTTTGTGTGTTTCACATGGCTTAGGTAATGCAGCAGGGATCATCATCATCCTCTCGATGAGTTTTTGGCTTCAAGTTCTCCGTTTGTCGTTTGAGTTCCGAGTTTTTTCCATCTCTTTTCTTGTCTAAGAATCCTTTTTTTCTCTTTGTCATTCTCACACAAGCTTATTGTCGCTGACAACAGGAGAAAAATAAAACGGCTCCTTAAAAAAATCATATGGAAAAAGCTCAAATGCAAGGGAAAAACAAGTTTGAACTAAAAACATCGAGAAAACCCAGGTTGATCACAGAATCATGTAAAAAAACATTTACATTTGAAATCCAAGCGGGCGCTTCGGAAAAAAAGTAGAAGAAAACAGGGTTTTCCAACAGAAAAATAACGAAAACGTGTACGAAAAATGCTGGGAAAAAATTCTGAGGAAAAAATGAGGGAATTCGTTTCCGAAATGGGAAAGAAACCCCAGCGAAGAGCCTGTGGCTGCTCGGTAAATGGTCAGCGCACGGAAGACAAGAATTAGGAACAAAAAGTGGATGCAAAAAGAACAACGATGTGCTATAAAATAAAGAAGAGAGTGAGAGTAGGAAGGACAGGCATAAAGATTTTAGTTAGCCATGGGCAACATACATAAAACTTACAGATGAGGTTGATGATTCTGAGAATTTTCGTTGTTATCGAGAGGAACACATTATGGCTAGAGGGCCTATAATGTGGCAGTCAATAACGGCGGCACTCCTGTATTTTCAGCTTGCCTCGAAGATATCTAGTTTTTATGCGTATTTGCGAAAGGTGCGTTTCCTCAGTGTTGTGCACTAATACAGCACACCATCAATTCGACGACTAAGCCGCAAAACCGCTGCTAACCGCGGTTAACCGCAGCTCCGAGGTGCGGTTACGCGTAGCCCAATCGTAGCCCAGCCGTAACCAAACCGGATTTTTCGTGAATGCCGGTTTCCTCCGCTAGCCCAGCCGTAACCGTGGTTTGCCTTTAATGAATCCCAGCCAAGATCGCGGGAAAAGTCGCCCAATCGCGCGATTGGGCGACTGAGATGGCCAGATCGCGTCGCCATGCAGTGCACGGCGACGCGACCGATCGCGGCGACCGCTTCATATGTCCTCGTTCAAACTCCTCTTTTTTTCACGTTGATTCAGGCAAAATCAGTATAAGTAGGCAAAACAATCATAATACAAAACAATTATTATCATAAAATGATTATTATCATTGAAAAATCTACGATACACTTGAGGGTGACAATAAAACTAGGATCCAAACCACGATTGACAATGTAGTTCAATGGTCTAAACGAAACCTTCTCCCTCTTTCCACTCAAAAAAGTCAAGTACTACACCTGGGTAGAACTACTAATCCGGAAGGCGGGTACAATATCGATGGTTCAATACTCCAGCACGTTAACCTAGCTAAAGATTTAGAGTTGCTTGTCGATTCGAAATTGAATTTTGATAAGCATTTGGATAGTATTGTTGCGAAAGCTGAACAGAAACTTTTCCTTCTGTTCAAATCGCTGAAAACTAAAGGTCCATTGCTTTTGGTTACAGCCTATAAAAATCGATCTGTTCTTGAATATGGTACCTGTATCTACTTTCCTCATTAAAAAACCTGCGTTGCCAAACTAGAAAGAGTGCAAAACAACTTCACAAGGAAGGTCTTCATAAGGTCTCTTGGCTTCACGTATAGGAGTAATCCCCATGGCATAGTGAGGAATCGTATGCTTAATTTGGATACTTTACATTACAGACGCAAAAGAAATGATTTAATTTTGGTATATAATATTATAACTGGAAGACTGGGTCTCAAAGCTCATTCATTTTTCAAACTGGTTGAATCAAATACTAGGGGAGAAAGGTTCAAGCTTAAATTCCGTCAGCCGCGCACCTCTTTGGGGCGCAGCTTCTCCATCTTCAGAGACGGCATGGAATACTTGAAGATGAGTCATACTGTTCAGATACCGATCAACTTCACTAAATTCAAAACACTTGTCAAAAATTACCTTCATTGTCAAGAAAGGATCTATCAATCGTTTTACGCTTTTTCCTTTCGAAACTTGTCATTTTTCAAGTTCCTCGATGTTTTCGTTGTTTTTCTGCCCTTTCTGTGTTTCTACACGTCTGCAAGGGTGTGTAATAAAGTTAAAGTTAAATGGCACAATGCAACTTTTTATCATAAATGACTAGCCAATTGCGCGACACCGCGAACATGAAACAGGCGTAGATTAGAATGTGTACGTAAAAGTGCGTGGTCGCCAACTTCCGCGATTGGGCATTCACACTTCCAAAATCTGCGATTTCCACGGCGACGCGACGGTCGCGTCGCCGTGCCCACGATCGCGTCGCAGAGCGATCGAACTCTGAAAGAGGCCTTATATGTAATCATAAACTTTTTGCGCCGTCGATTCACATCGTTCCGGTACAATTACGGACAACGTCCTGTTTTGGCGACATGGGAATCTGGACGACCGAGCAATTTTTTTAAAATTCCAGATCTTTATTTTTATTAATAGTTACTTTGTACAGATGGTAACCGGGTCCTGTCCTGATCCTGGTTTAGACTTTTTTGATTCAACTCTTTGTGCCTTGGATTTCACGCAAATTCATTCTATCTCTGTTTCTCCAAATAATTTCTCTCCGATCTTTCTCTCTTTGTTTTTTGATCTGTATTGATCTTATGCATCCACAAATTCTAGCGCGAGAAAGTTTGGGCGCAAAAACTAATGAACCGACAGACTAGAAGTTGGCGCGTTGATGGGAGAATACGCGCGAATGAATCGTATTGTTGGGGTAAACACAAACAGATGGCTGCGGAGACATCAGCAGCCTGCGCTGCGTCGCGTGCGCCCACGAGAAATGTGGTGATCGATCGGTGCACTTGAGAGGCGCGCGGGCTGCTGAGTGGTCCGCAGCCATCTGCCTCGAGGCTACATCCACCATATCTTCATTTTTACGCCCATTGAGCAGATAGGCCCGCGAGATAGAGGAATACAGCTAAAAGACCGCACAAAACCGTCAACTTTCGAAGAAGGAACTTTGAGGTAAAAAGTTCCTTAATTAAGCATTCAGACTCATACTTCATACGCCTATTCTGGGTGAGTGTTGTAACGGAATTCGCATCGTCGAAGATGCGCTGTGATTTTCGTACATGTTGTTATGTAAATTCCTTTTGATTTTCCCTCACCGGGCGCATGTTTGGATATAGGACATTATCGCTGAAGATACTTTTTTTATCGACAACTTTTTTGGATGCTCAACTCTCCTATTTTGTGGGCGGGCTGGTCCAGTGGGTCGGCTGGTGCAAGCAGTTCTCACCCGCTTCCCATCCGCTTTCGCCGTTCTCTCTTGACCTCCTCCCTCAGAAGGAACCAAAGCTCACGGTTCTGTAGCCTCTAAGAAGGTGTTCTTTTATCGAAACTGGATCTTGCCACGTCTACTACCTGTTTCTATTGAATGCGCGCGCAATGGTACACCGTTGGAAAACCTTTACCCTGTTTCGGAGACAAATTTACTGTGTTACTTCGTAAGCGTGTGCGGAGCGAGGATAGAGACAGCGAGAAAGTGTGGGAGAGAAAGACGCAGCATACGCGCGCACACGCACGCAATCGACGGAAATGTATTGCAGTCAGAAATAAAGGATACCTTCCACTCCGTAGCAAAACTGACTCGAATTCATTGCGTGCGCTTGTGCGCGCATGTTGCTTCTCCTCCCCCGCACACTCTCGCTGTTTCTCCCTTCGCTTCACACATGCACGCGAAGGAACAAAGTAAATATAGCTCCGAAATAGAGGGCACGTAAGGAAAGGTATCATGTATGGAGCTAGCCACAGATGGTCGAAAATGCTCATGCTTTTTTTGTGGTGCAGAAGAAAGACCGGTGATAGGATTCGTGCTTTGTCAGAACCCTATAGAAAATTCTGTAGGACAAAATGGAGAGCGAGGTTATTTTCTTCTTCAAAAAACTGGAGCCTTAGTCACTCGTTTTTATTTTCGCTGGTATAAGGGCACGGTCCCTATTCATGAAATCAAAAACCGTTCTATCGCTGGGGCGACCATCGAAAAAATTTTTTTTTTAAATCATGATTTGCCTTCGCGATCTTTTCCCAATTTTATTAGCGGAAGTTCTTGATCAAAAATTTTGCAAACAAGAGGTCTCGTGCTCACCCAGTCAGGTAGTCGACGGCCAGATTAGTCGGTGTTACTCCCAACGAAGCGAAGTCGAGGTCGAGCTTCTGACCGACATGTGACTGATTTCCATTCGGCTCAGCCGCTCTGTAGATATCATGACTGCCACCATCAATCCAGTATTGGAGACCCCGTCGAGCATCGAATGCGATCGCTATGATGTCGTTATCTTCTTCTTCAGCCTAAACCTTTGCAGCATCAAGACCCAAACCTTCTATTAGCCCAGAGCAGAAGGAAAAAACGAGTTCTACAAATCGAACTTTGAGAAAGTCGGTTAAGTGGCAAGATTGGGTAAAAGTACCTGAGCAGCAGCATGCCGATTAACACTGGCTCCATGAAGTGCAACTTGCACAAGTTCATCATCCGCAGCCACGATTACGTTAGCGGGGTCGCCCTAAAACTGAAGCTAAGTAACGGTCGGGCCAAAGTCGTATGAGAACATTCACCTTCGCTCTACAATCCTTGCCGGTCATCGCTCCCACGACAACATTGTTCTCGTAGTCTTCATGACATCTACACAGATACGATCCCTTGGTGTTCAGACACAACTGTGTGCAGGTGTTGTTGCCGGCACATTCATCGATGTCGACACAGTCGAACGGATTCGTCGGGTCGGGTTTGAAGCCGTCACGACAATGGCAGTAGTAGCCATCGCGAACGTCTGAAAGAAGTCGTTATCGAGGCTAGTGCGTGATGGATGAAACGCGTTTCTGTGGGGTCGATTGCAAGATGCAATCGAAAAATCTTCAGTTGAAGAACTTTTGAAAAACTCGGCTCGCAATCGGTGATCAACCCTATGATTCCTGATGGAGACACAAAATGCGGAACAAATGGGATTCGAGGAAATAAGCACAAACCGGTACAAAGATGCTTGCAGCCGCCATTGTCGCTATTAGATTCGCAGGTCTTGCCATTCTTCTTGGCTAAAATAGTCTTGTTTTGCTAGGAATGTGTCAGAGACAGTAAATTACTGGTAGACTCTGGAAAATCGCTAGTGACCTGTCGATTTTGATTATCAACAGTAGCGAAGCGGTGGGCCTCGGTGAGATATAACGGGTGATAAGGAGGTTCCGACGAAAAAGCTACCGCTCCGCGCTGTGTTAATCGCAAACAGGAGTTCACTTGAAATGAACCAGAGTCTAGAATATGTGGTCATGGTGCGCAGCCTTACAAAAAAAGCGAACTCTCAACTCCTCGTATTCTAGGGACCACCGCTTCTTGAATTCCAAAGGAGTAATGCAGAAATGAGAAATTCTCATTCTCAAGGAGAAAAAGCCTGTCAAATGCTGTCGGAACTTTCTCAGAAATCTGATTTTTGAGAATCCTTTCACAATTTGCAAATAGCTCGTAGGTGTTCAGACCCTGCGATACCCACTGTGAGCTTGACAGACTTGTTGCTATGCTTCATAGTTAAAGCCAAAAACAGAACTGACCGCATCCGATTTCATCAGAAGCATCACCGCAATCGTCGTTACGATCGCAGGCCAGCGATCCGTTAATGCAAAGTCCATTAGCACACTGAAATAGAATTTAGGCAGAAAATCAAGATGAGCTCGCCAAGCACTTGCCAAAGTTTCTGCCATTCTTCTTATCAGTTTGGAATGAATTCTTTATTCTTACCTTAAACTGGTCCAGAGTGCAGTCACCGTACTCAGAGAAGCTTGAGCACATTGATAGATGCTCATCTGAGTAGTCATTGGGACCGCAATCATTGAAGCCGTTGCAGAGCTAAAATTATGTGGATTGCTTCAGGTGATGTAATCTGTTTAGACTCGCCATTGAGCGTTAGCTTAGGTGACCATTCGTAATGAGGAATGGGCCAGACGAGTTATATGTTTCCCAAAGTATGTATGGTCTGTTTCGAAACGAGATACATTTTCAAAAGTTCAGAAGTTAGGGAAACATTTAGACAAAGGCGAACCAGTGAATAAAATGAGGTCTCCTGTTATACGAAAAATTGAGGGAGTAATTTTAAAATTTAACAATAATTTCTCCTCGCATGTCAGGCAAAACAGAAAAGGAAACAAACCTGTAGGATGTTGAGACAAAGTCTCGAATGAGCGCATCGGAAGCGCAGAGGTGGATCACACTGGGCGGAGCGGCACTCCGTTGAAGTTTCGTCTGAGTTGTCACCGCAGTCGTTGTCACCATCGCACATAAATTTGCGAGGTATGCAGACTGAGTTGGAACACTCGAATTCGAACGGTGAGCAGGGGCGACGTTCCTGTAACAGATATACTTGTCAGTGATCTGAGAGGCGGAAAAAACCTGAGACTCACGACATGAGAGCAATTAGTCTCGTCAGCCGCGTTCGGGCAATCCTTTCTGCGGTCACACCATTTATGGTCTACAATGCAGGTGCCATCGTCGCACTGGCGATGCCCAGCCGCGCACTTCCTCAGTGAGCACTGCGACTCGTCCAAACCGTCACTGCACTGCACCGTGCCGTCGCACACCTCAAATGCCACAACGTCAGAGTAGATGAATTAGAAAACGACAAGGGAGACTGATGACTGAAGAGAATTTCAAAAAAAGTCAAATAGTTAGCATGACATTTGTTTGGAGCTCCAAGCATTTCTATAGATATGGGAGTGCTGTAACCGGTTCAACATACTATACTATTTGCGCCCGTTGGTCAAAAGAAAGGCGAAAATGGTCCGATCGGTAGAAAATGGTTTCGGCTGTCCCTGTGCTCTTTAAATCCACATTAAAAGCTATATTTTGTCCTGCTTTTCTGCGATGTGCAGCCCAAGCAGTCCGCTCAAGGGCGACCCACTGAAAACGTAGCGTCCACTGTCTTTAAAACCTTCATCTATTCGGGGATGGTGGACCATGGTAATAGCATTACCGGGAAGAGAGGAGTTGTACAGAAATGTATTGATTTTGTGACAAAAGTGACAAAAGATGCTCTATTTGGTGCTACTTTGGTTGGCCTACATTGTCAGTCCATTGTCAACCAGGATGCCAGAACTAGCCGTTTCTGCCAGAAAGCTCTTCCTGCACTAGAGAGAAAAATTCTCGATTTTCTTTGATCTGACGAAGAGCAGCGTAATTACCGTAATATGCCTCGAACTTTGTTTTGGTCGCCTCCTTTACGTGTAAGCTGCGGTTAGTCTTTAAGCGTCTCTGGTCTCAAGCTAATGACGTAGAAGTTGCAGGTGATTAAAAAATTTACTCGGTATCGACACGCTCAGAGCACTTTTTGTCCAGGCTTCCAGGCTTTCTTTCAGCAATCAGCTAGTTAACTAGTTTCCTGTATTCTTAGATTATTGGACAGAAAACAGGAGCCCAACAGAATTCTAATCGGTCACTATTTGGGTAGGCTTGCATTTTCGTTAATGATGCTTCCAATTATTCTAATACTTTCCGACGTGGTGCTGCACTAAACACATATAGCGATCTGTAGAGGCTCCCTGCAAGCCATCGCCTGGGGTGCGTGTTTAGTTTAAAGAGGTTCCTTAGAACCCGCCCCGGAATGGCCTCGTCCAGTTGCGTGCTTGCATCTACCCGGGAATAGCCTCCGGTATTCGCTGTGTTGAGGCGGTGTACTATGAATTACACGAATTCCGAGGGAAGCCGTATCATCATGCATCTATCTTGATATGTAGCCGGTGAGACGTGACTCTGAGTACCCCTTCCATGACGTAACCTATTATGACTAGCTTCGAGCGTTCTGGGAAATTCTCCCATCTACTTTCTCCTGTTCTGATTCACTTAGCTGAGACCTTGCCAATAGCACTCTCTGCAAATTGATGGTCCTTGCTGATGTTTTACTCAACGATGTCATGCGCTTAATAGATTTTTTGCGTTTTTTTTGTTTTTGTCATCACTTGGATTTTGCTTTTAATTCCTTTGTTGTTGACATACCCGAAAGGGTGTATATAAATAAATAAACAAATAAATTAGCGATAGTCAGAAATCCGTACAAATGAGTGGATTCCTTATGAACCTCGGGCTACCGGAAAAGAAGTACACTGCTTCAGAATTTTCAACAATGAGAAAAGACTAATGTGTAAAGAATAATCGCCAAAAATTACCTTGCTGCCTGGTATACACTTTCCATCATTGCAACGGAATTCGCTTTCCGAGCACGGTCGGCTAGTTCCGCCGCAACTTGAGTCTGTCTCATCGGAATTGTCGCCGCAGTCGTTCTCGCTGTCGCACATCCATCGTCGAGGAATACATTTGCCAGTTGTTGCACAACGGAATTCGCCTGTACAAACGCATTGGAGGGTAAACCTACATTGCGAACGGAAAGAAAACGCACCGATATCGTCACATGTTGGACATCGTTCTTTGTTCTCGTCCGAATTGTCCCGACAGTCATCTTGACCGTTGCAGAACGCCCAATTTGGAATGCACCTGGAAAGTGTATACGCGCTTATATTGTCCTCCTCTGACAAATATATTTCCTTGTTTTGAACTGCATGTGGAAAACCACCTGTACGAGCTGGCACATCGAGTCCAACCACGTCGGCAGTCCATCTGCGCGCAGTCACTAGTTTCATCGGAACCGTCTCCACAGTCATCATCGTTGTCACATCGCCATGCCTTCGCAATGCATTTATTGTTCGTGCAGCGGAATTCCTCTGCCGTACAATTTCGGTTAGGGCTCACTAGAAACGGCAACTATCTCAGTTATCCATCAAGGGAAATCGGGATGAAGGAGCTTACAGCATAGACTGTCAGCTTCATCAGATCGGTCACCACAGTCATCGTCACCATCGCAAGTAAAACGCTTAGGAATACATTTGCCAGTAGCCGCACACTAAATTGACGATTAGATAGATGGATGAGCAGAAAACTCGCCGTCATGCTCTTTAATGTTTGTCATGGGTTCTGTTCCAGCACAAAACGTCACCCACTTTGAACATCCAAGGGTCGCATGGTTTATCGCACTCTTGTTCATCTGAGCCATCTCCACAATCATCGTTTCCTACAAATTCACAGATTTATTTTTCAAAAATATCAAATGAAATTCCTTGATCCTACCATCACACAACTGGAATGGCCTTGTGCAGTTGTGATTTGCGCACTGGAATTCGCCAACAGGACAAATGCGGACACCTAAATGTGTACACATAGTTCCTGGCGATAAGGGAACGTGGTTTTATTCAAGTAGAAGAGATGTATCCGAGCCAGTGTTCTCACCGCAGATGTCTTTGCCTGGCTCATCACTGCCGTCACGGCAATCCGGCTCTCCATCACAATACCACAGTTTCGGGATACACTTTGCGTCATCTCCTCCACATGCGAACTGGCGATCGGTGCAGTTTGGCTCGCAAGTCTGCAATCAGTAGAATTGAAAATTCTTTAAGAACATATTTCAAATGAATAAAAAACATTAGGTTTGTGAAGACTTGGACGCTTGCCGAGTTGGCGTCAATGGCATAAGCTGATCCACTCTTTTCTCTGCGCTATAGAAAAAACACCTTGTTGTCCCCGAGGAGAACGAACTGATCCGGACATAAGCAACTGTATCCATTCCCTCCTCCACCGATGAGGCAGAGGTGTGAACAGCCACCATTGTTCATTCCACATGGATTTGGATAGGACGGCTGACGAAGTGGGTGAATCAACTGAAAAAGAAGTGATCTTTATGAAATAAGTTATGCTTCTTTGGCCAAGAACTAAGGTGCTAGGCGTACTCAAATTATAAGTAGACTACCTTCACAGAGCTTGGTGAAATAGAAATTAATGGTACAGTGAAAATGGGATTTCAATTTGGGTACTCTTCGTAGATATCGATGCGCAAAAGTTTGCACTCAAAAACCTGACTGTAGTAAAGGAAACTTGCTCTAAGGTCATTGGGAAGTTGTACGGTTTTCTTCAAGACAGTCTCATTCTTTCCAGTCCACTTGTCGCAGCGGATGACTTCACGTAAGTTCCAGTCCGACCAGTAGAGATAGTCGTCGAACACAACCTGAACGTAATTGGAAGCTTTTTTTTCTCAACAATGGGAAGCGATCGGCGCGCCAATTCCAGATGACAACTCACCATGCTCGATACATGGCTGGTCCTTTGAGCAGGAATATGACGACGACCTCCTCCATCGAGATCCATGAAGCCTATCTCATTGAGATGAGCGTCCCCCCAAAATAGTCTGAGAGAAGTACAGTAAATGCATACCTACTCCGAAAGTGATTGTCTTGGTCTATACCTATTAGAATAATAATCAATTGTAAGGGCGTTCGGCCAGCCGAGATCGTTTTCGGCGAGTTTCACGATGGGATCGGCCAGTTCTGGCGACCCGTCTAGCGCCATACGACCGATGTAGGGCTGCAGACTCCATTCAGTGAAGAATAAGTACCCCTTGCCAGGGTGGACGGCGATAGCCTAAAAGCAGGAAATAAGGGATGCTAGACAAATGGATGGCCATGAATTGCCACACCTTAGGCTGCGAAATTCGGTCCCTGATGAGGGTTCTGCAGAATCGCCCATCTAGTTCGCAGACCCGGATAGACTTCTCCTGGCGATTCAACATGTAGATCTTGCGACCGACCCAGTCAATAGCAAATCCTGAAAACAACTCTGTCAAATATAGTATCATTCATTGGGTGCTGAAGACACAACCATACCTTCAATTCCGAAAACATTGTGTCGCAGCACGGTTTCATAGCTAGAGATAGGATCGTCCATCTCCTCAAGGTCCACTCGCAGTAAGCGCAGCTTACCTTGGTCGACCATGTAAACCTGAGCTAATCATTATGTAACCTAAATGTTTCTCAAGAGAAGGCCAACTTCCACTCTGACCTTCTTTTCGGTTAGATCTACGTCCAGCGAGACTACGTTGTCAAATCCTTGAGCGGCCATTTCATAGTTATTGCCATCGAGAGAAATCTTGCGAATGTAGTGCTTGTTAGCGAGCATCAACCATGGAGCGGGCTCCTGTAAAAAGACAGTAGAGAGCTACCATATGTAATCAGTTATAGATGACTGTTGGAACTGTCGTCGGTTCAGAGAAACTCTACATTATGAAGGCGATATAGTAGCATTGTCAAATCGAGGCAACGTTGCTATAGAGCCGACACTTTTGTCTACATCTTTGTTCGAAAAACCTGCCGCAACGTCGCAGAGGCAGCACAGCGAATATATATCCCGAGCCGACGTGGTAGGCATTCCAAACCAGCGCCATGGAAAAATGAATTTAATAACAAAATCTAACTGGATTCGTCCTCTTGCAGCTGTGATCGTCTTTTCCAAGCTGGTATCCTTCCACACAACCACATTTGTAGGAACCAATCTTGTCCTCGCACGTTTGACTACATCCGGATATTCCCTCTAAACCATTAAATGCTTCTTCCTGACAACTTGTGGAAGTTCGACAGTCGGCTCCACCTACCATAGCACTCGTTCACATTGTGACAACTCTTCTTGTCATCAATATCAATAGCGAATCCTTCGAAGCAATCACATTTATAGCCAATCGGCAGATCGACACATTTCTGCTCGCACAGTGGCTTTTCCGCTTGGGCACATTCATCGATGACTGGAAAGAGTGTTTGGAGCCATATTCGTGAACGCTATCGTTCAATGAAACTCCAAATAGGTGCAGATAGCGCGCAATGTCCAAGTACGGGGTCTTCGAATTAGAATCCAAGAATATTAATATCAGAACCTACAGCATTGAGAAGACTCGTCGGTGCGGTCCGGACAGTCATAGTTGCGATCGCAAACCTAGAATGATGATAATGTTGGAAAATATAAACTCCGTTCCAGAATTTCACTAAGCTGCTCCAACAAATTTGTACGTTAGCGATGCCAGAACTCAGTGCAAAACTAACCTTCTTTTCATCGATGCATTCACCGCTGAGGCATTGGTATTGACCTTTCGGGCAGAGTGGATGACCTGTGCCTCCCATAGTCTGGAACGAAGGTTCGAATAGCAGCTCGAAGAAACGACGTCCAAGTTCAAGTATTTGTAATGAAGTGAGCACGAAGGTAAATAGTGTTTTACGGACCTTATGTAACTAAAGTTCGTCCGCCCATGCGGTCGGCTTGGGTGTCTAGCGGCCGTCGCCAAGGCATTTTCCGGACCAGCCTTCCCAGCCAGCTGCAAACAGCTGGCAGGGATAATACTCAATAGTCCAATAATCCTGCTAATCAATTTACAAGTCCGAAAAATTACTTTGCGACGGCGGTTCGAAACGCTCGCCGACCGCGTGGACGGACAATCTCTTTCGGTCGGACTTCACGTATGTGGCCAAAGCAGAATTGTGGCGCGAAGAGTCATCCTGCCCGTGAAATTGCTTCTTAGCAATGTTCTCTTTTGTGAACCAAAAACGCACATACCTTCTGACTAGCGGCGCATTCCTTCTCATCGGAACCGTCATCACAGTCGTCATTTCCATCGCAGCGCCACGAATTCGGTATGCATTTGTGGTTGGCACATTGCCAGAACTCTGCTTGACAAGATGAGTATGCTGCAAAGATAAAGCCGATTTCTCCATGTTCCTAGTAAGTGATCAAGGTATTTCGAGTGGTTAGAACAACATGGAAGTACAAAGCAAAGTCCAAATCTCCAAGTCCAAATCGCCTACTGCAATTGGCGTGTTCGTCCGATCCGTCCAAACAATCATTGTCGCCATCACATTCCCAACTCTGATGGATACAGTGCTGATTTTGACAACGGAACTCGCCTTTGTTGCACTCCTTGAAAAGATAAATGTACAAATGATGAAAAAGTCGGGCGGTTATTTGAAAGCAATTCAATCTTCTTGATCACATCTGACGTCATCGAATTTTTCACTATAACCAACCTGCCAAATAAAAAAGCCAATATTTTCGCATAAATGGGAAGGTAGAGTTTACGTAATAAATTTAGCCTGATGTATGGACGGGGCTGCGACGGTAGATCGCCGCGCGCTAATCGAAACCCTGTTGGCCAGTGATGCCGCCAACACCGCACGGCCAGCCGCCTGGTTCGTGAGTCATACTACATAAATCGAATACGGAAAACATATGAGGTGCAGTTTAATAAAATAATGCTTTTACTCCGTTTAAAACAGAAGTAGGAAAATGGAAATTTCAAACAGATGCAGCTTTTCTAATAAAACGCAGAACAATTAATAGAAAAAAAATGAGGAATGAAGCTTAGGAGAACCCCGGTTTTTCGCCGAGATCTCGCGAATCTCTTACCGAGGAATTTAAATTTCTGGATCAATAACAAATTTCAAGAAATGCGAATTGGCTCAGCGGAAAGTTTGGAGCTGCTAATAATACTATGGAGGCAGGGTGGTCAGCCCATACATTTTCCGCCAAGTCAAAAGACGCATTTCAAACCTTCAAGCCCGCCGAGGACACAATGAAACTATTTTTGGGGAACCTAGGGGCACATAGAGGAAAATCTAAGTGGTAAGAAACTAATTCGGACATCTATCAGGCCAACCACACAGTAAACTAGACGTCATAGGATCGGGTACCTGTAGCAGGTTTTTTCCCTTTTTCTACTTTGTTTCTACAATGGTGAGAGCAACACTTATATTTTTTGTAACGAATGTGGTGCACTATATAGGCATGCTTAGAAGGAGCGGGAAAGCCATGTTCTTGTTGCTGGGAGAGGGCCACTCATACTTACGTAGAGTACCCGGGTAGAACTGAAACGACGAAGAAATCGAGGAAAACGCACCAGATGGGCACGAAATCCCTTCCTCTCACCCCGCCCTTTTACTCTCGCAGTAACTGTTATGACAAAGAAATCCTTTGGGGACCCCTCCTTTGCAATGATCTGCTTTCTGTTGCTCCCTTCTTTGGTTCGGACCCTGGCTAATACTGTTTTGCACAAAATATTCTTCCAATTTCGAATAACCCCATTTTTCACCGGTCGCAACCACAGAGAACATGTTCCTCCAACTGGACAACTAGTCCAGTCCAGAGAATAATGTCACTGAAATAATGCGTTTTAGTGCGTTTTCGCCGTTTCTTCGTAGTTTTGGTAACACTCGGTGGCCAACGCATTGTTTTGAGTAGAAACTCGGGAACGAAAATCATCGTGAACACTGCCTTGTACAGATAAGAACGTAAAGGCCAACCGAACAGAGGTCGACACGACGCGGTCGCGTCGCGGCTTCAGTGCAGTTCAATTAGAGCGCCGTTTCCTCATCGCCTCTTTCTTCGCCTACTGGCCAGGATACTGGTGTGCCTGCGATAGACTAGGGGGGAAGAAGTTTTATTCAGTTTTCTTTAAAGCTGTTTTTTTCTTATTATTTTAGGCGATAAGCAAGCAACGTCGATGACTAGCACGACTTCCAGCAGGCTTCAACTATGAAGTTACACTGAATAACCTGGGTTAAGCGAGTATTTTATCTGCGACAGTTTTAGTATCAATTCTGAGAGGTGTACAGGCCATAAAACGGCCAATGTCTCACCGTCGACTGCGTACCACGCGCTGCGCGACCGCACGCGCGTCGGAAGCAGACGGGTTTTGGCCGCCGCGCGACGTTTCAGCCGCCGCGCGACGGCCAAAACTCGTCTGCTTCCGACGCACGTGCGGTCGCGCAGCGCGTGGTACGCAGTCGACGGTGAGACATTGGCCGTTTTATGGCCTGTATAAGGTTTGTCCGAATGAGACTGTCCGCTCACGTGGTCGGTGAATGTATCAAGCTGCCGTTTCGGAGACATTTTCGGACGAGTCTTCCCACAACTTAGATACAGCTGACCAGGATATTATCTAACATGTGTCCTAAAATCATGCTAGTCGATTTACAGGTCTGAAAATTGGATTCGCGAGAGCCGATCAACACGCCAGCCGACCGCGTGGGCGGCCAGTCTCATTCGGACAGACTTCACGTTCTTTTGCGATGCAATGCTCTCCAAATGCTCAAAGCTGTCCTCACCGTTCTCAAGACAGTTTTCATGGGGCTTCAATGGTTGAGAAAAGATTTGAGCTAGCGTTGAAATGCTGCGTATTATCAAAGCTGATGTGTCATCCGCGATGATTTGCTCGCAAATTTCAAAATTCCGGAGTCACTTTCAATGCTCAAGAGACGGCCACTAGTGTATTTTAGGAAGCGATGAAGGCATGGAATAAAGCTGACCTCATTTTGGAAAGGGGAAAATGAGTGCACATTCGGAAAAAGCCTGAACCGATGGAATTTCAAAAAATCACATTCTGTTGGTCGTCTGCTTGAAGAAATGGAAACCTTTGATTAGATAGAAGTGACTTACATGCCTTTTTTATGCTTTGCTGCTCGTAAAACCGGCTCAAGGGGAGGTCGAAAAAAGTGTGAGTGAAAGTCGGTAATCAGTCAAAAACGGAGAAAAACCTAAACTCGTGGCGAAATTTCGATCTCGGTAAAAAGTCATGCGCCACGAATTTTCCACCATTGCCTGCATGAAGTATTACATAATGCTCAGTACTGACTTTGAAATTTCGCGGTGATGTGCCTCTCACGTCACTTCTACGAAGCTCTGCCGTATTTCCTCATTCAACAATTCAGAGTTTGCGCACGTTTACAAAGAAAATATGTGCAGTAGCCCTGAGGGGACATAAAGACGACACTATCTTTAGGAAATGCTTTATGACAAACTAAAAAGGAGCAGACTATGGCAGCCTCTGTGGCAGGGTCAAGCCGACCATTCCGTAGTATATGCCTCAACGAAGTCGATGGCCATTATTCGTCCCAGCCTACTGCGCGCTGCGCCTGCGTCGCGTGTCGACAAATCTCACTGGGGCGCGACAACAGCTCCCCACATCTGACTCGAGAAGCCTTGAATTATGGTTAAGGAAGGACAGAAGCATTTCCAGCAATTGATTTCTGAAAGTTGGGCTCCGCAGAAAAGGTCAAGGATTGGAATTGCTCTCAAATGTGAAATTGTTCCATTAGATTTGGCTATGAAACTGATTTCCTAAATAAAGTGAAATTGTTGAATCGATTTGGCTGCTGTTGGGATATGCAGACAACATAATCATTAAATGTAGTGAAATTGTTGCAAACAGATTTGGCAGGAGCTCTATGAATTATCAGAGTCAAATCACGCGTCAGAAGGTCCTCTGGCGAGCGAATGAAGACAAAAAGAAAAAATAATAATCCTCAGTCAATAATGCTGAACGAAACGTGGCCTTATGGGCTAGAAATAAGGTTTATGAATGTTAATCTGCCTTTTCAGTGCAGCTCCCACTAAGGTACTAGACCTTCCCTCTTCCCTCACTGATTAGATCAAAATCACGAAAACGAAATGTAACACAATTTATTAGCTACTGACGCTATGTCTTCGTGTCCTCAACGCTTTCACGGTTCATTTCGTACTGAAACGTTTTTGCTGCTAGACTTATTCTTGTTCTCATTTGATTCAATATGCGCTCCAAGAAAAACCCCTTCTGACGCGTGATTTGACTGTGATAATTCATAGAGCTCCTGCCAAATCCGTTTGCAACAATTTCACTACATTTAATGATTATGTTATCTGCATTTACCAACAGCCAAATCGATTCAACAATTTCATTACATTTAGGAAATCAGTTTGATAGCCAAATCCAATGGAACAATTTCACGACATTTTAGAGCAATGCCAAATCCTTGACCTTTTCTGCGTAGCCCAACTTTCAGAAATTTCACAACTTTTTCCAAGGGTTTCCCTTCTACAATATCGTCAAGCTCTAAAAGTCAAGTTGTTGTTTTTTTCGAGAACATAGTGGTAGAAATGAAGAAACAACCGCTCCGCTGCTGAGACTGCAAGGTAAGGCCCCGGTCATAGTTGGATGAGCCGACGTCTCCAGCCCGGTCGATACACACAGAATGCATTGGAAATGGGATGCAAAAATCACTCGGTGTATCCCCCCCCCGCACCCCCAACACCCACCCGGTCGATACATATGATTGGAATGATGGAGTGAGGTTGAGGTTTTCAAATTGTTAGATGATCGTCGAAAAAAATCGAACAAATTGCCCTTATTAAGCCAAAAATGACTTCTAAGAGTGTTCCTGACCCACTGTTTGAGAAGGTTGCGTCTACTCAGAGCTCACACAGATAAAAGCAGCACAGGACGAGGAATAAATTAGAGGATGGATCAGATGAAGAAATGGAACCAGCATGTCACTGAAGGGAAAAAGCAGCTAAGCATAGTTCAGGTAATCAACTATGAATCAGTGGCGAACCCTTTGCGCTAATTCGTCCCAACCAGCAACCTTCCAAGATGGACTCATGCACGCACTCTCGTCCGTGATAGAATTTAAAACCCTGGAGTCACCAGTTTCAATGCCTTGTCGGCGTTAGTTTGCCTCTGTTGCATAAACACGCGGCAGAGATGAAGTGTTTGTAGGCTTTCGGAAGATTGTGGCTCACTTCAAAAGCTTGATGCGCGAAATCGTTTTCTTTGCTCAAATGTTCTTCGCCCCCAACAAACCGACACTCAGAAAAGGCGTAAGTCCGAACTTGACCGCTCATTTCGCCTTTTTGAAACTGTTTTCCCCCGCAAATGTGAGCGTTTTAATAGGCCCTTCCGCTATTTTCTCTAGCTATTGCAGCCAAAAAACACAAAGTGATAAAAATTAGGAAGCGGTTTTTTGTGACAAACATGCTAGCTTCGCTGAAACTCGAATCTGCGAAAATGTTTTCCCCTAGTGTACTCCTAAATGAATTAGGAACTCAGAAAGCAACAAACTCCAGAAACAATTTTTTCATCTTATATTGAAAAAAGGTATTCAAATTCTTGTTTCACCATAAAAATAATATTTTTTAGTGGATGTTATTATTTGCTGTTTACGATTTACGATTTACGGTGGTTTCATCGTAATTACGTTTTACGGTTTACGAAATTTCATTCACGCACACCTCTGGCTACGAGACGACAAGAACGCGATGAGAAAACCGCGCTCCAATCGAACTGCACTGAAGCCGCGACGCGACCGCGTCGTGTCGACCTCTGTTCGGTTGGCCTTTACGTTCTTATCCTTGTACAGTACATTCTTAATTTGATTATTCGCTGCTACCACAATCTCGTGTTTTCATTTGATCTTGTAGAAGGCGCGGAACGGGGGCGTGAGGCGTTTGGAGACTTCGGAACACATGTTTGCAGCCACTCTTTCGCCAATCCTGGCCCGTTTTCTGCCATTCTTTAGACGAGGTGAGCCTAGCAATATCATCGTCTATCATTTTACGAGGGAAGGTCACTGATGATGATCAGGGCTGTGCGTAATTACGAATTACGGTTTACGATTTACGAATTACGGGTGTTTTTGACAAATTTTTTACGATTTACGAATTACGAAATTTGGGACCAAAATCGTAACGAATCGTAACAAATCGTAATAAAATGTGAAAACGCGGTTAAATGAGCAATGCGAATTAGTGGTCTAGTACAAATATAAATTTAACACTTTCAATACAACACAACTTCAACACTTTTAAATTTAACAATCCTAATATTTGATTACTCTTCAAAATTTCAATTTTCGGTGAACCCGTACCCGTGCATGCCCGGCCGCTCGAAGTCAGCAGGTCAGTCATGGAGAACTATAATTGTTGATAACGAGCTTTAGGAATGACCAATCGCTCCCCTTCTCACTCTGACGGACCCAAACTTATTATTTGGTTCCAAACTTTCCTTGCCCCAAGCCGAGCCAGGTCGGTAGCTTCACACCAATTTACTTCCATGGAATGCCCTTGTCACATGATGAACACCAGAGACGCAGACCTTTGATGGAGCTGCAGTCTCTATCGGACCAAAATTTCGGTCCGCAGTTGCAGACAACCGCTGTTGCAACATGTACTGCAAACAGAATCATGCTGTGACCCCGAGGTCCTGACATGATTGATATTCGTCCCAGCACCACCATCTTCTAGCTCTCTGTAAACTTCTAAAGCGGTCGTCTGCAACTGCGGACAGCAATTCCACTCCGATATAAATAGACAGTAAAGATGGGGATCGGCTCTAAGGACCTGGCTGGCTCATGGAGCAAATAAAGGTTGGAACCCAATATAAACTTCATGGCAGAATTTTGCGGAGATATCAAAAACAACCTTCCCCACGCATCCATCTTTAGCGGTTGAAAAGATTGAAGCAAAAAAGAGGAACTTTGTGAATTCAAATCTGCCAGAGAAACGGGAAATTATTTTACTAGCCTCTAAACATTATTCGAAAAAAGATTTTTACGGGGACTCCCAAATTAACCTTTGATGTCAATCTCCAGAGGCTACGAGAGGAGAGGGGGTAATTTGAAAATTTGGTTTGAAACATCTCAAAGAAATTATGGCTGCAGAGTCTCCTACTTCATCAAAGAGTTTTCGGATGTTTAAATAATGGGAAGCAAATTCTGAACGCAAAAAAGAAGATGGAGAACCTAATTTTTGAAAGCACAGATGTTGAGGGAGCCCTCACCATTTCGCATTTCAAAATCCTAATCAACCTTCACCACTCAGACCGTCTTTGTGCACTACTGCAAATGCTGAGCACAAACTGCATCCCAAGGTTCTATGGGGAAGAAATCTGATGCCCCTATCTAAACACCCTCGTCTACTTGGTGTGTTCCTGTACCCTTCATCGCGCTTTCACGAAAACACACGTATTCGAGCTGCTACGGCCAACACGCGAAATAACATCTCAAGCACTCGAGGGGGGCGAGCCTCGTTTATTTTCGCTCGGGGGGGGGGGGCAGCCTTGAACCGTAATTGTGGGCGGAGATTCGAGGGGGACGGCGCTCCGACCACCGCTGAGCCAGCCCTCTGCGCCGCGTTGCATGATTTGCGAATCGAGCAGGTTTTCAACGGTGCAGCACACAATCTCAACCCTCATTTTCGTCATTAGTTTCACCACTTCATTGTTATTCTTCTGTTTTCACAACTCCGACTCAGAATTCCGTTTCTTCATCTCAGTAGATTGGAGTTATCTATTCATTTACGTTGTTTTCAGGGCACTGTTCCACCTTCTGATGTTTTTGTTTGTGGGATCTTCGTCGTCTTGCCGAGATTAAACAAGGCCACTCCTCCCGAAATGATCTGACGTAACTTCATGAGAGACGGATTCGAGGAGCTATCAGCTCATCAATCGGTACTTTTTTACCGTTCCTTCACAGCAACTAACCACCAGTTGAAGCTTTGATTTTCAGGCACGATGTGCGCGATTACAAGTGCGCCTTCGTTGATGGTGGATGTGATTAGACAGCTCAAAATGTAGTTCCTTTTGCAGTGAAGTTTGTTATGCAGTCTTTCTAACGAAGATTGTCTTCATTGCAGGACTACGTAACTCCGGGACCGCACGAGGAACGATTGGAACGCTAAAGCAATGTTGAACCTGCGGAACTTTGGCATCTACTCGCATCGTTATGCTGTAACATGTTGTTTTTCTTTCCTCGTAGATCTGCCACTTTCCTAGTATCCTATTGGGTGGACATCTGAACCGTGAAAGTTGCGATTTTTGTGTTTTTTTTCTACTTGAGGTGGTTTCCACTGATTACTGTTTCTTCAGATTCGACGATTTTCATAAACAAAGACTGTGGGTGTTATCAAAGGTATTACAGTGAAATAAAAAAAAAACGAAGAAGATTGTGGGAGCCGCCTCGCTTTGTATGTACGTCTGTGAACATTCGGGTAGACTACCATTAAAATGAAGAGTATGTATTCTGATTACTGTAATAAATTTTCATGGTTCTCAAGTGTTTTATCAGTATTATAAAGTTAAAAATCGTCTTGAATTATGAGGAAGCGATGAGAACAGAGGAAATCCTGGGGTACTCAATTATTGTGTTTGGGATAACCCGCGCAGCCACTGCGGGTGAGACCCGGGGTGGGACGGTCCCGCAGCGAAGAGAGGAAAGGGGCGCCGGCCCTGTTCCACCAGGACGCCAGCCCTGACAAGGAAGGAAGGCTGGCGTGCTGGTGGAAGTGGGGCTTGCCCCCCTCGAGTATCTGAGATCCTCCGTGCTCTGGCGTGCACCACCTGGGCTAGCACAAAGGAAGTTTTACGCACAACGTACAAGACCATGATACAGCCAACTCTGGAATATGGGGCTCAGTTATGGACCAGACATCTGTCAGAGGAGTCCTGGAACAAGCTTCAACCTGTACAGAACTCTGCACTACGTGTCATCACTGGCTGCCCAAGCAACACTGCCAGCTGCAATCTCAACAGTTCCACATTGGCATTATTAAGAACGCCGCACATCCCAACTACCCACTTCTGTCATCTGATCCACATCATTGTAATATTCGCACACCTATTCCACGCTGCTATTTCTACATGGGATCGTCAAAGATGGGCCACCTCTGAGCTCACACGAAAGAGGCTACAACAAATCGAGCACACTAGATTTGTGTCTGAGTACCTGACCTGCGCCCCTTCCAACCCAGTTCTTGGTGCCGTGCCTCCTACGGTTGATGATAGTGAGGAAGTTCTGCCCAGGCGCTCCCGCGTCACTCTGGCAGGTCTACGTTGCAGTCATTCTTCATACCTCGAAGCCTACGTACACAGGATTGACGAGTCGGTCCCAGATAAATGTCCTGACTCTCAGAATACTAAACATGATTCATTGCATTTATTTTCATGCTCCGCCAGACCTACTTCTCTGTCTGCTTGTGATATGTGGAACAAGCCGTGTAATGTAGCTGCCTTTCTACGCCTATGAGAAGACACTGCTGTGGCCGATAAGAAGAAGAAGAATAAGAAGAAGATCGCCGTCTCCACCCCAACAAACTTACGCTTATGTGGAGGAACGCTTATAACTCCGTTCAGAGCCACGCTTAACAAATTTAGAGCGTACTCGTTTTCTGCATGAAGAAGTGGGAATATACATTTACCAAACCACTGGTTTGGTAAATGTATATCCCCTTTGGGATGGCCACTTTATCCAAGCATCCTTCCTCGAAAGGTTAAGGCTAAAACTATCCAACCGTAAATTTTTTCTCATCACACTGTT